>VOMN01059613.1:0-33549 GCA_014899125.1 Orchestia grillus | reverse complement strand
CACACGGCAGCAGCACACGGCAGCAGCACACGGCAGCAGCACACGGCAGCAGCACACGGCAGCAGCACACGGCAGCAGCACACCGCAGCAGCACAGGGTTGCAGAACTGATAATGTGAGTGAAAGATTCATTCGAGATTTTCGAGGGCGTCACACATTAATAAATATCAATAAAATTTAGGATCGTAGCTGACGTTCAGCTAATTAGAGTAATTTTTCGAGAGTTACTTGGGTCCTCGTGCGACCAACATCTCTAGAGTGAAGCAATCTCTGAACTATTTTCCAGTGTGAAAAAGAAAGGAGGGTCGGCCAGCAGTCGCAAAGTATGCCTTCAGCGTAACATTTCACACTTCAAGGCTGTAGGAATATTGCCATAAAGTTCGAGTCATAACGCGCGCCCGCATCAATTTTTCAGAAATGATGAAAGAATTAAAATATCCGTCAAAACACACTGCAAAATGGAAGCTGAGGCTTAAGACCAATCCTATAAATTGACTTTAAGGTCAGCGATGGTGCAACGTGTTCAGCCTAGGCTATAGTGTGGCTAGACACACCATAATTAGTTTGGCCAATCACACTCGCAATTTAGGTAGTTAGGAGAAGAAATCCTAAAATCATTCAATTATAACGTTTGAACTTAAAAGCTAATTTTCAATGAAATTTGGAAGCTAAGAAAGTAATCATAAGAATTTATTCAAAACTAAAACCAAGAATTTGAGAGCAAAAATCATAAATTAAACACGCACAGTAGTTACCGGTTTACTATTTTCAGAGGGAGCGCACACTGCATTTCGTTAACGGAGGATTTGAGCTTTTGGATGTGCATGGATTCCAGCATTCGCGGGTCAACGCTGGGTGAGCAGGAGCCTAATACTTCAAACTTATCAAGGCTCATCGCCTGAGGGCACGAGGCGCTGGTGCAGTGCTAAGAATGGAAGCTTCCAAGTTTGAAGCGTTTAATTAAACGATTTTAAGATATTATCTCTTAATCACTTTTATTCATATTTGTTCGGCAAATAATAGATTCATAATCCTAACTATAATTTATAACAGTCATAGTTAAAAATATGACTAGCCACGGCTATAATAGAGCAAACTACAGTTGTACTGTACTATGGCTGGTAATGGTTCTCTGGTACAGCCATGGCTGTAATACGACTGGCCATGATTGCAATACGACTAGCCATGGATGTGATATGACTCTCCATGGTTGTAACATGGCTGGCCATGGTTGTAGGGCTAGCTACAGTTGCAATGCAAATAGTTATGGCGGTATATGGCTAGCTATAGTTATCATAGAGTTACCTATGGTCACAAAGCTCACTACAAATGTCCGTTGCTCAAGAAATAGTTTGCTCACCACATACAAGTGAAGAATTCTACCACAATTCCGAATCTCAATTTCAAGATCACGGAAACTTTATCATTCAACAACGTCGCCTCCACATTCGTCATCAATAATATCCACATTTTTTACAGTTTTCGACCATCTGCAACCTTTGCGACATTTTTCACGTTAGAACATAGTTGTACTGATGCAGATTCCGGAATAGAATAACGATTGGAACATGCAGCCGACGGCTCCGGTCTATTGTGAGGGACCGCCCGACGTCACCACGGGAGCTTCCCTACGGCTTCACCAATGATAGGAAACATTTATGAAACTAAATTCATTTATTATTTGTTAACAAACAGAATAGTAACTCAAGGCGAGAGAGATATATGAATAAAAAAGAATAAGACGAACCAAAATGCAAAACAAACATGCAATTTCTAAAATTAGCACCTCGGCTTTAACTGATCGAATTAAGGTAGCCAGCAGCAGTTCTCAAAATTACATTGGAAATCGAGGTCAAATTTGAAATGAAGACTGGCTCGTAACAGTTCACACGACCTGATAATATGATATTTGATCTGATGTCATATTTTTGGTTCCTTGCTTACGTAACTTTGGATGTACCAACGAAATCGAGACGCACGCTCGGCCCGCCATAGGAGGCATTTGTTGCTCCAAGTTGGGTTCTTCAAAGTTGGCGAGGACTGTTCGTCGGGAATTGACTCAGGAATTTCTCGAAGGGAATTTAACGGAATAAAAATCTCCAGCTCTGGTAACCCGAGGAATTCTCAAGTCTCCGTAATGGCATGAAGAGAATTATCTTCCATTAGACAGTCGCGTGGCTGAGGCGGATGATATTTCATCCATTGCTTGTGGCGGCCGAAATCGAGGATTTCATTTCTCCACGCCATTTTCTCAACGTTGGAAAATATGTTTCTTTTATTTCGCATAAAACGACATAGTATGCACCTCGGAATATCAGTATACGGGAATTTTTCAGCCCGATTGATTTAGCAGAATTTCGTAGAATTTCACAGACGTTATGATGCTATGTGCTTATACAGTACATCAAAAATCTTCAACTCAAAAATATAAAATTTATAACTTTATAATATTCCATTCATCTCGAAAATAAGACTGAGAATCAATCTCCCTTGTCTTAATATGCGATTTATTATCGAAGAAATTTCTGATGAGACTTTGACGGCACGTTTGAAATTACCTGAGCAAGTGTTGAGAAGTTTTACGGTAGTGCAGAGCGTTCAAATTTGGGATAAGGACCGGCGGTCCAGAGAGCGTTGATCGAAAACCACTCAGCATTGTGTGTGGGGAATGAATCATGCGTTGTTGCATGCATCATCTGGGACCTCATATCGCAGCGTACAGTCCCCAGCAGATGTGCCCTCGCCCCACAGGAAGAGTTACGCTCCTACTCTGCTGCCCAAGCAATCGTTTAGAACTGAAGTTCCAGCAGGAGGCGTCCCAAGACTCACGGCTACTCATACTGCAATTCTACTACGTTTATTGAATGTGTTATTTTCATTCTTCACTTAGAAACACCTTCATCTGAACTGCATTTGCAAACTTTTTGCGCTGATGCTTGTCGCTGATTCGTCTTGAATTGGACGTACTTTGTCTATTTTTTTTATTTCATATTATTCAGATATTCAGCGCAAGCTTCCGAAATTCAGGCCACGAACACGACAAGTGTCAAGATCAGGCGGAATGAGATTTTCGAATCGGGTCCTGGCAATTTGAATATTAAATTTGCTGACGTCGTGTTGTTGCAGCTGCTGGCATTTGCAATTTCAAATAAAAAATAAACCCACTGCATCAGCAGCAGCTAATATCAAGGCTCATTTACGCAGATAAGTGCACTACACGCCGTTTTATCGAAACATTCTTTAGCTAAATATTTTCTTACAGTAAGTCATTCCGTCGCGTGCGTAAGAGTAATGAACTTATATACCAGAGGATAAGTATGCATCACTTCACTAGAGTTACAATATAGAGTGAAATTTTCAGAACCATATTGGGTTTGTATCCAAGTTTAATATATTTTTCTAGACCATAGGAGTAAATTTTGCTTTGGAGAGGATTACTTAACACACTATGTCGTTAATTACTTTTAAATTGACTGATGAAGACAACTCATTTTAAAGTTACCGTGCGTTTTATTAGTAACTTGATAAGTGTTCTAAATGATCAAAACGATGATGGAAAATCATGCATTTTTAAGCAAAACAGAAAAACATAGCAATCTATCAGTACTAAAAATACCTTTCATTAACTTCAACACCGTTGTAATATCTTTCTCTATTTGTGTGAATTAAAGTCTTACATTCTTTAACACGTAATTCCTAACATTCTTCTCTCAAATTCTCCCTCAGTTCTCGTGCATTTCTCGGGCTTGTAGCTTTAGATTTTTCACTCAATATCTTCAAGACGTTCCCATTTGGTCGAGATCTGGGATCTAAGCAGACAAATTAATCCCGCTGCCATTCTATCCTAGAAAAAATCTTCAAATAAACTTGGCCCTGTGAAAAGAAGCACTTTCTTGCATAAAAGCTAGAAGTTAATAATCTGAATTTTTCAGGGTTGGCAAAACTTCATTTTTCAGCAACCGCTTACACACGGCAGCATTTCGTGCACTACTTACATACGGCAGCATTACGTGCACTCCTTTCATACGGCAGCATTTCGAGCACTCCTTACATACGGCAGCATTTCGTGCAGTCCTTACATACGGCAGCATTTCGAGCACTCCTTACATACGGCAGCATTTCGTGCACTCCTTACATACGGCAGCATTTCGTGCAGTCCTTACATACGGCAGCATTTCGTGCACCACGCAATTAAACAGCAGGTCCAGTACCTGCCGCTGAAAGCGTTCCCAGAGCAATAGCCCTCCAGACTTCGAATTTAACGCTCCTTTCATGCACTGAGGGAACATGTTTCATTTGCACTACGGCCAACATATTGCCATCTGATACACACAATTTTACTTTTGAGTCATCATTAAAATTGGCAAACTTCCATTGATTGTACGTAGGTCAGTGTATTATGTTCTCATGCGAACCGAGCTATTGTGTTTTTAGATATCTATAGCGTTGTAGGAGGCTGTCCACAAAACGAATTTATTTCATTCCATTTACAGAACACAGTGTGCCCTGAAGTCTCAATACGTAACTCATCATCAGCTGTGTACATAGTTGGAACAGCGTCATAACATGACAGACCCCCTTCATCCTCCTACTTGTATCGCCCCTTGCATACAAACTTCGTTGAAGGCTATACGAGGTCTTCGATGAACACGACTGCAAACATCATTGCTGTAGAGACAGAATTACGACTCATCTGACCACATGACACTTCTCTACTCCTTTTTAGTCCAATGTGCGTTTGCTTTGGCAAAGTTTAAATGAGTGGTCATGAGGGCAGGAGCTAACATATCCATTGCATAGAGTTCCCTACCAAGAATTCGTTCATAAATAGCAGGAGAAGGGCTAGCATTAAAGTTTCATTGTAGTTCCAGCCTTAATGCGAAGCGATTCCGGTCAACAATTCGAGACCCACGGCGTCGATCCTTATAGGATAGAATTTCCTTCCGATCACAACTTGGCCTTGAATTGCCGTATATGTACCGGATTGTTTCCATTGATGGTAGACCCGCTTACTGGACGGCGTGAAACACCAGCAATTTCGCTACTTCATTCACTGGGTGTCCCTTAGCCCGACCAAATGCAATAACCTCTTTCTGCCATTCCGAGTCATCTTGCTTTCGTCCCATCGTAGTGGAGCATCTAAGAAACAAATCTACACCTTACCAGCTCTGAATGAAGATTAATGCCTGTTTAGTACTAGAATATAACCTAGACTTAGGTCACAGCTTTGAAAACCGATGAACACGTTGACTCCGAAGTGGGTCATATATGGTACACGCGATCATCTAACCTAACCTAATGTAACCAAAGCACTATCATGTATAAATACAAATTTTCGAGTTTTCTTCAAATTTGTGTTCATCAATCGATTAAGCTAGTTCTGATTAGAAATAAAATTATAGAGTAACCAAATTTGTGAACCTAAAATCCTTCATTTTTAAATTCACAGTAGAGATATTTGTCGGCATGTAATTTTACCTGTGTGGAGAATCGGAGTCAAAGTGTTAATGAACGTATCAAGTAAATAAAGCTCGGAAAACAATAGGTGACTTATTTTTTGTCAGGGAGTTTATAAAACCTGGTTAAGGACTGCATGTATAACTTATATAAAATACATGCAAAAATTTATATATGATTGCCTGCAATATGATGAGGCTACAATTAGAGCTTGGAAGCTGGAGGGCAACTTAAACCTTAACTTGAGCAGTGGTAATTGAGCTCTGGTCAGGCCACGCGCAAACTCGTCTTAGATGAAGTCAGCATGACCCCGCGCGGTGGGATGGTCGAACGAGAGGGTCAAGTTAGCACGTGCACAAAACAATGATCTTTGAAGTAAAACTACGCAATTAAAATCCATTTCGATAATATATTCCTTCCAATAGGCAAATTCCAGCCTATTACAAAATTGCGTTGAGCATATACATATGTGCAAAGACATCATCTCTAATGAGGATAAAGTAATTTCCGAATTAAAAACAGATTTATACACATTTTTTGTACTTGGAATCCACAAGAAGACTAGTTCCTCACTAACATGATTCATCGTGAAAAAACTGATGCGGCAGCCCCTCTCCTTGTGCGTGATTACAGCGACGTTTGAGTAAGTCTGTCAAGTCGAGAACAAGCTGGCGGTCCAACCTCCACAATGCTGAGAATATTCCAGATTAGGGGATTCGAAGCCATTAAAGGAGACTGAGCTTTTTGTTAGAAGTAATTCAGTTCTAATTCGGAGCTAGGAAAAATACAAAATCTCTTTCCGAGCGTCAGTTTTTGGGAACGTCCTCGGGGTGATGCGAGTTACAAGCACGCGTGGCAGGTCAGCGGGAGGTCAGGTGCTAAAAGTTTTTAATGCTAATTAGCATTCATGCTGAAAAGGGAAGTGCTACCTAGTGCGCCACACGAGCTCTAGCCCACTGAAATTTCAAATATGGATTTCATTTTAACGACGTTGTCGCCCCAATTATACAACACGTAGCGAGTGCCTATAGAAATACCGAAGGGTACTGCTATACCAAATATCAAATGGTCCTACAAATGGTACTCAGGTATCTGTCACAAATTGTGACATAACTGGGTAACCCATCAATACTGTTATGGAATTCGGCTACATTCTTAAGAAACATCCATCTCTATAATTAGTTCATAAACTTGACAGTAAAATGGATTTTTTTAGGACCCAATGTAAGAAAACAACAACCGATATAATCAAAATGCAGAAGTACAGATGATAGTTCATATTTTAAATTTATTTGGAATTGCAGAGCACATGGTGGAGAACAACTAAAACTATGTACCCAGGGAGAGCCTGAGAAAAATGTCCCCACCTCTATTCCGACGGTCACTCGCCTGTGACCAGCTACATCAAGTGTCTCCTTGCTTGCCTTTCCCTCCCAGCGGCGTCAGCTTGGAGGACGCGTGGATATAAAATTAAAACCTTAACAAACTACAAGTGATATGCATGTGTCGCAATAATTAAATTAATAAGAAACTTGACTGAATTAGACATAATAGAATCGTTATTTGGGACCTCTTAATACGTACGAGGCTGTAGGCCAGTGTAGGGTGACCCATAAAGAAAACGGAGGATTCTTTACTCGAGGTACAACGATGGACGCAAAACATTGAAGATTGGAAAATACGTTAATGACGAAACCGCGCATGGAAGTATACGAAAAGTATCTTGATCCTCTGAGCGAGCTTAACAATTCGAACTTGTATGAGCTGGTATTTCATCACTGGCTATAATGCTGCAATACAACCGTAAACAGAATGTACATCAAAAGATGTGATTCAATTACCACTGCGATTATGTGAACTGTGAAGAATGTGTGAGGAAATGCAATGAGCTGAATGGTATAAGCCTTACATCATGGTGGCAAAAAATTAATGCCAGCCCATAAAAGGAGACTACAAACTAGTTAAATTTATAAATAAAAAAGGGGATGTTATAAATGGCTGTTCTTTCCGATGCGAAATATTTTTGGAAGCATATAATCAGGAACTAAATTTATCGAGAACTTTAAGTCAACCGATCGACTCCAGTAGACCTAATTAACACTCCATATAAATTCACGCGGTGCCTATTTCGTACCAGAACAAGAAAACAGGAATGCCTAATTCTGGGCTAAAAAAATTTCTGGTAAGATAAAGTACTTCGGAGAGGCGTCATTGCTGCGGCAAAAGTTGTCGGCGCCAGAACTTTGTAACAACGATTGAGCTGGGAGCTGGGATATTGAGCTGGGAGCGAGGATATTGGGAGTATTGAGCTGGGAGCGAGGATATTGTGAGTATTGAGCTGGGAGCGAGGATATTATGAGTTTTTGAAGCTGTACGACAAGTGATGCAAATTCCGGCCAAATTAAAGCCTTGGGTTGGACAATCCGTCATTTATTGAGCAATGTAGCTGACGTGCATGAGCCATTAAATAGGTATACATCACGCGCTGCCTAGTCGGGCTCCTCACACTCGCTACGTATACGATGAGAAGCATGTCTTCAGCCGCCGGTCACAACTTTCTGCCCACTCAGGTCGTGCTAACATTAAGAAGAGTAAGCCGAGAACTTTGTGCTTACTTACTGCACACGATACTTCAAGCGTGCTTACGTGCTGCTCTAAAGGTCACGGATACTCATTGAAAGAAATGGGCTCCAATTATTGGCACAAACTGGGGCTTAGCTACGAAATCGTGAACTTTTTAGGCCAATTTTATGAGGTATAGATTTTTCTTCATCGTACTTATTTAAATTCTTATATGCTTTTGATGCAGTCAATCGTACGCAATAGACATTTTTGCGGCGAGGTCAACACATACTTCAGAAAAATCTTAGAAACCCTCACATTTTCATTACAGAAGCTTCGAAAATGAACAATTTTTAAAAGCATCCTCGGTCTTCAGGAGCAGATTATCAGGCTTTAATCCTAATATACGTGATCAACATTAAAACTTTCATCGTAAAATAGGACTTAACTTCAACACGATCAAAGGATTAGGCGGCACTGATCGTACACGTGCTGCAGGTCACGACCAAAACGTTCATCCTGACATCTTTATTGTGAATTGTGACACCTGTTATCACAAATATATGTAACACTCACCATTTTTCTGTCCCTTTTCTCTTCTTGACAGTGCACTGTACTCGCGGGCTGCTGATCATGTTCATACTGCTGCAAATCTACCAGGTTGACGGCCTACTTAATGGGTGTAATACATCATCACAAATCGAGCAATAAAAACTGTGATTTTTATAGAGAAGTCGAGCGATTCGTGGCTCCATACGGGCGAAATTCCTTTTGATTAACATTGAGCGGCTCAAAAGAAGCAAGTCAACAAAGAGAGCCTTGAAACTCCTCTGCGTTTCCAACAAGTTCTGCAAAACATGTACCCGACTCAGGTAGGCCAAGCGCTGATATTGTGGGAGTATGTCTAGTGTTTGTTTGTTTCAATCGTCCGTCATATAAAATGAACGTAAAAGCTGAAATATTCACGTGAAAAATGATCACGGTTTGTACGTTGTGATCATTCTACCTTCTTTTCCTACCGTGATGAAACTCGTTATCTTGTCCTGACTAAGCGTGCAAATCAAAATTATGCCATTGTATGTCGTCAGAAAGCTAGCGTAGTTTTCAACGAAAAATGTGACTGACGGTACACCTGTAACCTAATAGGTATGGTAGAAATGCATCTCAAACTCGTGTTTTCCTTGCCGATAGCCTTAAAACTAACAGTTCTTATTTTCCACCTGTTCACGATATGTGGTGGTGATTTTTAGAGCCGTAATACCGTCAGCAGACACTTGAAGATGTGCTCTAGATTCATGTATTTTTTTTATAGCTCAGTTTCTTGCCCTGAACTTAAACTATCACATCCTCGAAATTTCATCGCAGACATGCATGGTTCAAACATCAAGTGCACAATAGATGATACTGAATTTTAAAACACTGTCATTCACATACGTTTTGATACATACTTGTTAACACTTGTCACATACAGAATAACTTGTTAAAACTATCATTGCTCAACCGCCTTCTTATTTTGTTTTCGTTGATTATTATTCCCAAGCATGTTCTACCTTCTCCCAAGAACTGTATTAGGCTAATCCGTAGTATTTATATTCAAGTACTTGCCCTCCGACGTGGAATTATCTTTATCCCTAAAACAAGGATCAACGCTATCATCCAAAACAAAAGCCAAGTTTTGATTTACAAATAGGGTTCATCCCTTCAGGTACGGATTTTTCCTGAGTATTTCCATCAATTCTAGAATCAAATCGAAGTCACCCGCATAGTCGAAAGCTGTCTTTCTCCATGGGTTGCTACCGGGGCTAACAAAGGCAGACACAGCCGTCCAATCTCGCAGCGTCGCCCATTTTACGCTCAGATTCTTCGCATATCGTTCAGATCGGCCGTGGTTTGATTAGGTCACCGTTCACCCTGCCGTATTCATTTTACAGACACTGGTCACCGACCGCATTCGGGGCGGCGTTGTCTGAGATTGTCTTATCAAGAGAGATGTAGTTACGCACTCAATAAATCCATCTCACTCCAGTCAGTTGTCCACACGGCGACTGCAGTGCCGCCACTGAGCTGCCAAACCAGTTTACCATCTCTGAGATAACACAGAAAATAGTCATGGACGTCTGAATCTATTTCTGCTTTTGATTCGCTAGCATAATACGTGGGGTGGGTATTAGTTTTGACATCTCAAAAAATTCAAGAACCCAAGCGGATGAAATTCAGTGGGTATATGCAGTTTCAAAAGATGAGGAAGGCAACAGTTGCGAAGCATAATTTTATCATTTATTTACTATGTTTCCGAGGATGTGAGAACTATGCTGCATACAAATCAAAATTATAAATAAATTTCCTCATTTGCATGCGCTCTTCTAAACCACATTTTCTCAAACTTTTATCAAAACCGTCAAACGGAGTAAAAACATCAATTAAAAAATTAAATCTCGACAATTCCGCCTCAGTTTCAAGAATCGAAGTGCAAATAGCATATTTCATCAGAACGAGTGAATTCCATTAGAAATTTCAAACACCTTCTCGCCGCGACTCGTGGAACTGACCAAAAAACGTCGGCGTCCTGATTAGCTGGCTGGACTCTTTATAGTTTAATTAAGCTCAACAAAGTACCCCATAGTGGCAGGGACAAGTTAGATCTGCAAGTGGACACGTCTGCAAAAGTACTCAATGAAGTACGCGAGATCTGAGACCAAACTTTGCCAACCAAATTACGTGTGCGACCAAAATGCCAAGGAAGGTTGAGGGTCCACACGGTAGCAGCGCACGATTGTAATTCCACAATGGTGGTGAGGGCGCTAAAGTTCAGTGTTCAAACGCAGGACAAACGTGGTCCCCAGCAAATCTACGGGGGAGCTCTGCATTTGATGAGAGTTTACCTAATATTCGAACATTCACGTGAAGATAAATCTTCCGAAGACGAGGAATGATATAATCGGAGAGCTAAATTACCGTAAGGTACTCATTTGAATGGAACAGTTGCGAAGTGCCTTGATATTTGCATGATGAATTTAAATAAAATTGTGGTCCCAAATGAAGGTTTTCACAGTCAACTTAATAAGACGAATTCAATACTTTTTAATTAAATTCTCAATACAAAGGGAGTTGGTACAATATCTAGGTACAGCGTATTTCTTAACACAAATATGCGGTGTGTTTTCACATTTTTTCAATTAAACTGAACTATTTAATGAGTTAATTTAATCATTAACAGTGATACTTCTTTTAAATAGCGACAGAGAAATAATACATCCATGTAGTAAAATATTCTCTGAGTCATGCAGTCCTACGACTGCGCCCTCTGAGAATTGAAGAGCTAGCTTGAAATTTTATGATTATTTAGCCTCGTTTCTGTCGAAACCTTGAGCAGTTTTCATTGTTCCTTGACTCACGATTTCAAGAAATTTATAAAATTGAAAATAATCTGTGACTGATATATGTAGGTACAACAAAATGGTGACTGGCACCCGCGGTCAAAATGGTAACTGGCATTGGCAAGTAAATCAGACTACTGAAGGCAATTTAAATTGTTACTGGGGCAGGCAAAGGACGGAAGCCGGTAACAAAAGGGCAAGGTAAGAAGGCAAGTTACCGGCATGAGCTATCAAAGCCATTAGTATGATTTCATTCTTTACACGTGTACAAGAAGTATCAGGCGGGAGAACATTATGTTCATAAATCTCAGGTTCTCACTCCAGCGCACGACTGCAAAGCACAGCCCAGTGGCCGCCCAAGTGCCCCAGATCGCTGCAGCCAAACCAGTCTACGCTGGCACTAAGGCACGCAGGACTGATAGAACAGCCCCCAAGAATCGCATAATTAATCAGACATCTCAGCACTGCTTGTTAACGCCAACACGCCTTCATTGAGTCATCAATTCTTCTACTGCGAACGAAGAAATAGTTTTTCATTAGGAAGAACAATGTGGTTATTGTGAGCATCCAGATAAAGGATTTTATTGTTCGAATCGAAAAAGCCAATGTTCTTTAATTGCTTCATAAGCCGAGCCAGCTATCGCTGCTTGGTTACGATGAGGCTCAACATGGCGCGGCTGTTGTAAGGAATTTTATGTTTTCTTCGATTAAAAAGTCAGGAGTTTGTGCAACTAACATTAGTGTAAGCGGTACCTGCAGGATAGTGAACTTTTTTAATGAGGAAACCACAGAAGAAAAATTTCGGTTTCGTAATTATTCGCCTGTCACAGGTGATTCTGCAACTTAACTATAAAAAATTATTGTTTTCTTCTATGAGTTGTTCCTCTCACGCACAACTAATTGGATTAGATGACATCCTACCAAAACGAAAAATCAGCATTGGTAGTGCATTTAACGAATGTCTTTCTTCCTTCAAATGCACGGTGGGGCAAAATCGTACACAAGAGTTCGCGAGAGCAATTTAAAAAACTACCGAACTTACAGTCTTGATTTTTTATTCACTTAAGTGCATAATAGTTTTGTTTAATACAATCTCAGTAAGATGGCGGCCTTCAGCAGCAGTAAGCTGATGGCGTACTTTTGGCCCACCCTATATTTTATCCAATACGGAAATTAATGTGTTTTCTAACATAGTTCGAATACGATTGAAGCATTTACGAAAAGTATCCTGCCAAATTACTCGAACATATATACTTTTCATCACGTCTGTTATCACCACTTTGCTTGCTTTGAATCTACATCATAAGAATCAATCATTGATGTCCAGAAAAGCTTTTAGTCGCCACTTTTCAACTCCGGTAGCCGAACTGGCTACCACATTATCCACATTAACTGGCTACCGAACTAGCCACATTACGTTTACACCTGACCAGTCCCGTGCAGTCAAGGACATGGATAGTTGAATTCTTACTCGACCGTGTGGATAAAATTAAAAGGGGGTCCAACATAGATACTTACAGGTGAGTTTCATCTCAAGGTGAGGCAAAATAAAAACATTTGACGTTTTTTCAGACTAAGCCATTTTTTTAGGATCAATAGTTTTTAACCAAATTTTTTAAATTTACTACATCTGCGATACATTTTGATGGCTACGGTGTGCGATGATGGCGTTATGTACTCGAAATCTAAATTTGCATCCCTTGTACACTGAACTAACACTATGATCTATGTATACTTTACAAAATTGCTGCAATAAAACTACATCCTCTGTACACTGTACCGAAACTATACGTACACTGACTACACCCTTTGTACACTGTACAAGACTACACCCTCTGCAGTGTACAAGATTACATCCTGCGCAGGGCATTTACCAAATCCAGAGCACAAGTTACTCGAGGCCCAGCAGAGGGCGCGCACCCCGTCACTCGAGGCCCAGCAGAGGGCGCGCATCCCGTTCCTCGAGGCNGGCGCGCATCCCGTCACTCGAGGCCCGGCAGAGGGCGCGCATCCCGTCACTCGAGGCCCAGCAGAAGGCGCGCATCCCGTCCGTCAGTAAATTTTGCCGCTCCCAAAGGGCAGTGCAGAACTAACTGCGGCGTTCCAGGCCTCAGGCAGGAATCCCTCATGACCTTTTGGGCTGAGGGAAACTCTTCAAAGTTCCGGCCTGGAAATATAACAACGGAGGTGCCTACTACAGACTACCAGCGCTTGGTGGACTGGGGGCTTTACAATTCGGCATTTTCTAAGAGCTGGGCTGCTAACAAAAGACATGAGAGATATAATAAACGCCTCTCTGACTAAGAACAAGCCCAAATATGGGGTGCAGCATAAAGGGCGTCGAATTTGAATAGAATCTTTTCAAGATGAGAAAGCGCTGCTCAGTTGTGAACTGCTCACGACGCACTGAATACAAATATTATGAAGTTGCATGAGCATAACTAAAAACAATTCACTGTAGTAATGATAGACAAAAACCAATTAGACAAGCCGAGAAAATAACTAGATCGAAAAAATCGTGGACACCCAGGAACTGAATACTTCACAATTCAAAATATAACATAAGCTGCTTTCAACTAAATGACAAATCTGGACCTAAAGTTCACGCTGCACAAAACAACATAACTGCGAAGGTAACACAATCATTGCCCGGGTGTGCCGCCACTCCGCTGGTGAGCGTCGGATCCGTGCAAACATCATTTGCAAACTTAAAATTCTAGCAATAAAATACAATAAAACCGCATCGCTCGATGCACGAAAATTGATGCCCGAGAAGTTTTAGGTTCACAACTTTCGAGGTTCACAACTTTCGAGGTTCACAACTTTCGAAGTTCACACAAATGAACCAAAAGTTTCCAGGTTCACACAAATGAACCATAAGTTTCCAGGTTCATTACTTTCCAGCTTCGCACAAATGAACCATAAGTTTCCAGGTTCACAACTTTCCAGGTTCGCACAAATGAACCATAAGTTTCCAGGTTCACAACTTTTTAGATCCACACAAGTCAACCATAAGTTTCCAGGTTCACAACTTTCTAGGTCCACACAAGTTAACCATAAGTTTTCAGGTTCACACAAGTAAACCATAAAATTCCAGGCTCAGAACTCATCAGGTTTACAGCAATGTTCGAAGATTTCTTATTTTTTGGAGTACAAAATTTTAGATGATTCCAAAACTCGCATAATAAATTTTGTTTCAGTTCCAGGAACTCCACTCTTCAGCTCCAGAGCCGCGACTTATTTTCCTTGATAAAGGAACGAACATCTTCTCCCGAACATGCGAGCAACGTACCGAGTATCTCAGAAAATGTATACCTTATTTCAAAATAGCAGTCACTCGTTTCATATTAAGTCTATTTTAGCTTATTTAGTCTTGCCAAATGCACAAAATAGTTTCTATCTCATGTTAGAATAATTTTCTTATTCTATAGATTAAATACTTCTCATTTTATAGATCCTAATGTCAACACAATTAAAAATGGTAAATGGCACTAAGCCGAACTTATTATAAATTTCAGATCTTATAACTCAAGTAGTGAAAATTCCGAAGTTGATAATAAAAAATTGTATGAGTAAAGTTTATTCAGAAAAACAACCAAGGTCAGTTCCCATTCCTTTTCTTGTAAATACTCTGACAGTTTTGATTAACACTACGAATTTTTCGGCCGTTCTTCAAACACTCAGATCCGTATTGAATTATTTCCTGTACATGAGGCAAAATTTCGACTACCAGAGACTGCAGAGGAAGCCATCGTGAGGAGTTAAAACAGGAGACTTGGAGGACCATTCAACTGCGTGGCCTAATGCACACACAACTTTCCCTACATTCTGCAAGATATCCTGGAACCAATTTACAACGATAGCCCGTCGATGCCAGGAAGAGCCGTCTTGCATCTCGAAAAAATTCTACCAAAATTCCTGTCACATGCTGTATGAATTTAGGGTACGATGTCTGGTGGAAGCTCGATGCGTAGCGCCGTCGACATTGTCTTGTTACAGAATCGGGCCAATAACCGCACTGTCGTAACTGAATCCTGGAGCGCAATGCTCTTAGGAATGCCCCACCTGCGCTAATGAACAGTCCCCAATTTTTATTTCCGAATGAGCATTTTTTCAACAATATCTCTTCATACTCAAAAGTAATCCTAAAATTTCCTATCAACTACATTCTCTCGCAACCATTTAAACTGGAACATAAGCCATAAATTTTTCACATGGTTTGAAATCTCATATCCCATGAATTTTTACTCATATTAAAAGGGCCCGCAGCTCCTAACTTCAAAGCCACCTCAAAAATTCATTCCCTAGAAGCCTTGTAGCTTATTCGAGCCCTCATGTGGTATATGTCCTGATTCCGGTTCATCGTCCTTCCTCATTGGAATGTAAAAACTGATGTAAATTACTCGTGTTAAATAAATATTTCAAAATGTTTACAACTCTCAAACACATGAAAAATGCATAACTTTAAGTCATTCTAACCTGACAATAGTAAATATGAGCTGAATCTCAACCTGAAGTCCTCACACAATAAATAAAGAATTCCGTGGCTCGCTCAGTGCGAAAGTTAGTTCGCTGGACCGCGCTAGGGACCCCAGCTGACTGCAGCTCCTGCAATCCTCGCTGGGAAGACCAAGGGCTGCGGTTTGTTCGCGCCATGTAGGCCTGAGAGAGGAGGGCCTCCCGGGCCTCTCTATCTCTCCCTCACACCCCATTCAGAAATGATTACCTTGTCCCCGTGAAAAATGAAGCCCGAGGGAGCAGCCTGCGGCCGCCCAATGAGGGCAAAAACCTCGATGAGTTTCCTTAAGATTTATGGTGGCTCAAAACGGGGGAAAACCGAGTAAAAGAAAGCTCGTTTATAGTCGCATCAATTTATATCTGCATTGTTTCTTGCATGGCCCGCGCGGCTGATAATGCAGGTGCGTAAATGAGAGTTGTCGGGACGACGACGTGCGTCGAGGGCGAAACGCGTATGCTCCTTTGAAAAAGAATACAGAAAAACTGAAACTTCGGTCTACCACTAGAATGACATGGCACTCAGTTGAAAAGAAGATTGTCGTTCAATGCACCCAATACGTTTGTTTAACGAACTCATACGCTGGCTAAATTATTTGAGTGAATTGAAATAATTTTTGCCTCGGCGAGTTAAATTTTGAAAGTGATTTCCCGAAAACAAATTGAGATAAATCATTTGCATGGAGTTTGAATCATTTCAAGCGAGACGTTTTGACTAGGAGTGAATTCTCGTTTAAGAACGTGAGCAATATGTACTCCCAAAATATAGTCATTTTCATTATTCAAATTCAACATACATTACATCGTAACGATCACGCCACTCATCAACAAGAGTGACGCATGTCTCGAAAAAGACTTGCAAATCCAGTACCTTTTCAATCTACAGTAGAATGGAGCGGAAAAAAGAAGATGGTACTCGGCCGCCACAACCGATAGTTTCCCATTCACGCCCGCCATGTATCTCATACAATTCACAGAAACACTATTTAGGATATCCCCTCCACGCCAGCACGCTGCTCCGGGGCGACTGGAAGATGAATTTCGATGCCGTATGCAAATCCAAGGATGAAGGTTAGGCAGAGCACTGGTGCTGCCAAACGTGGCATTCCATCCATCAGAGCGAGAGTAAATCCTCCCTCAGCGCGGCCCCTCCACCACCTCCATGCAGACGCAATGAAGAAATGGAGCTCTGCCGACCGTGCAAGAGTCCTCTAATGGAATGGAGGGAGCACGCAGCTCCCAAATGCTCGAATTTAAGAAATTACGATTTCGACCCTCAACATTCACGAGGAAATAACCACTCTGATGGGCACGCACACGCGTTCTCATTGTTGATAGCCTTTTCTAACCTCAGTGAGATTGGGTTTATTTGTTCCATTATCTCCTCTGATAAATGAAGTTAAGAATTAGTAGCGAATGTGAATTACAAAAACTTTTAGCCAGCCTTTTCCGTTGCCCTGTGCTCCTCTCGAATACGTCTGCCAATTTGAGGGTCACTTACAAAATGATATATCATAACCGATGAGTGTTTTTAAATGAGTGTTAAGGCACTAATATCACAATTTAACTCTTCTATAAATGCACCACAATAAGCCAGGTGAATTTCACAGTTGATATCACTCTCCACATGAAAATTAAGTGCTCAAAAATAGACTGCTTGAATCTCTCTCAGTCACTACAATGGCACAATCTCTTGTATGTGTATAGTCACTACAATAAACACAACTTATACCTTAGCTACTACAAAAATACAAACAATGTATAAGCTACTGCAACAAACGCCAAAAACGTGTAATTGACAGCAAATAACAGGAAGAATCTATCACGGTCCTTATGACTAACACGAACAGTCAGTCTCCGACACCACAACAGTAGCACCACACTCCGCACTGAATTTCTCTCAAAAACTTCAATTGTTCAGCCATAGCTCTAGAATCAGGGCGTGAAATTTTAGTGCGACAATACGGAATCTATAAATTTAACGATTTTTGGAAAAAATCGTCTGATAAAAATCGCAGATGTAAGTCCTAGCTAATTAAATAAGATGGCCGTTCCTTTCATTGAAGCGAGATAGCATATCTTTATTTCACACTTGCTGTCATTTTCCAGGGTAAGCAATGACAACGGAACTGAAACATTTTACCTTGACATATGCTGACGAATTCTCAGCAACTTCAAACATCATCAATACTGGAATCGTGGATGCACATCCAAAACTCAGATTTTATTTTAGAAAAAGAGCCAATATCAGCAAATTCCTGTTGAAACTTTTGCACAAAATAATTTTAAATTTTTATCAAGAAGCCTAAGGTGGAAATACCACATCTAAAAGGAAAAAAAGTGGTGATGATAGACCTATTGACAGAATTTCAGGCTCAAAATGCAAAGTAAATGAATTCAATCTCGACATTTTCAGTACTGAAATAAGCAATTCGCTCATGAAATGTAAACATCGCAGGTGGTCACGTCTGCAGTCTGTCACAGCGCCTCCAGGCTCGGCAGCAGCGGCACGGCGCCGTCGCCCAACGAATTACAGGCTCCCGCGCCCCCTGACGCTATCATTTGTTTCATTCAAATCTTTCTGCAGTCGGCCAGGCACCACTCTTGCAGAGAGATAAAGAGAGAGGAAGATGCAAAATATGTTTCATTTACGATCTCATTTGACTGACATTCGATGAATTGATGAACATTTTCCGTACGTCTCTGACGTAAGCGCATTATGAAATCCAAGGTCAGTACCTCATTGATTTTACTATGTTACGTCGAGGAGATATGCAAAGTACGTATGGCTTAACGTTATTTACATTATTTACGTTATTTTGTAAGTACGAGGAGATGCTGGACAGAAAAAGTAAGAGAACTCTGAGAAGTCTAGAAATAAAGAGAAATCGGTTGTGGTTGAATGGAGCAGCATTGAGAATTATCATTTATTGACTCCACCCATGAAGCTCTAAATGGTTGTGCTTTTGTTCAAGCGCTTAAATACAATTAAATCCTGGCTCTACAAAAAAAGATAGAGCCTAAATGAAGCTTAGAAATGACGATGTTAGACTGGGAGACAATTTGAAGGTAAATGCTACGTCTACTCAGCGTTTCGCTGCTTCCTAAGACTTTCTTCAAAAACAGGCAAGGACGGCAATCTATTTCAGATGATCCCCCCAAAGTTCCTACAAAAATGCTCCAACAAATTTTTATGAACATTATTGTAATGATGAAGCGTCAGTTGCTGCACACGACGTTCGTGACTTTTACATTATTTGGGCCATCGAAACAAACTGGTGTTAAACGAAGCAAATTGTTCAATCGACAGTATGTCAAAATTTCAATCACATTACCAGACTTCTTCGAAATATATCTACATCATTTTGCGCGGAAATGATATTGATATTTGATGAACATGATATTTAATGACACAGGCTAGAAGCAACATAGTAATAATAGTTTTAGAACTTTTTGTGCTATAGAAAAGTGAAATTTTTAATCTCTACTTCGAGTACAAACTCGTCAAAAAATTGCTACTAGAATGTAAAACAAGTCTTCCTACTTGTAGGGTCAAGCATCTTGTTAAATGCTGTACGTATATTTAAACAAAGGAATATTTCTTCATAATATCCGCAATAGTTTCGAAAGCGCTGAGAAAAATCCGACGGTACTTTAAATTCTTGTAAGGCCTCATATGAGTGACATGTGTTCTTCGTACAAGAATTATTTCCCCAGTTTAGGACGCTACAACTTGGCGTAGTCTGCGCGCCTGTCAAAATCAACCCACAGGTATGGACTGAGCGCAAATTCAATGGGTCTCGGAGATGCGCAAGCCTCTGCTATTGTTCCTGGAGCTCCATCTAAGTTATGCGGCTAAGTTAAATGAGCGACACTCGTGTAAGAACTGCACCGACGCGTCTGCGAGATTTGCCGAGTTCGAGACCAGGCTTGGACGGACCGACTGTAATTGCGAGGCTTCAAGTTCGTGTGTCCGACACTGCGGCTCACAAAGAGAGCAGGATGCGAGGCCCAAGATGATGAATGAGTTCTAGTAACTAACTAGAGTTTGCCCAACAAACCAGTAACCACTAACACTATCAAAGACATCAATGGTCCCCTGGACGTTACATGAACTGGATGCCAACAGACTGCGCAGACAGGCTTTGATTATCTATTGGGGCGGCTGACGGGCTGTCTGCTGCTGGATGCTTCAGGGCGTCAGGGAGTTGAGTGGACGGAGGGCAAGCGTCATGCGATGCTTGCGGTCGACGGCACTCTGGCTACAACGAAAATCAACTAGCAGTTTGGTTGGCAAAGATTAATTTTCATCACATATCTTCAGAGGTGAGGAATTATTCAGTTTCCTGTGGATGATGATTCATTGTTTGAAGTTCATGAGACAAATTTTCCTATAACTGTAGAGGGATAACAGTTAGTATGTTTGACTTCTGTAACTCGTATACTTATAATTATTCTTTGTACACTTATGACCATGCGCTCTGATAATAGAGGCGAGCATTTCGATAATAGTAATGTATAGAATCATGCACACTTTATTGTAGGAACATGCCCTTCAGTGTACTTGTTTCAACTTAATTTCAATCGATTTTCACTTTTTTGCCGAATTACACTCGAAAGCCATCAGAGGAATAAAATTCTATTAAAATAAACTGTAGTATCCGATGCAATATTTTACAAGGAAATGCCCTATAGCGAGTAAAAAGCTCCCAGCAAATAATCAAGCTCTTCATTGTGAATAAACGTTTCTGCAGTTGAAGTATGGTATTGGTGGCAGAGAGCAATGCATGGCAGTAGCTACGAAAAAAACAAGCTATTATCGACTTATGACCTACACATTTGACGCAACATTTGATTGGCGTTCAAAGTATTTAGTTTTGGGTATCAGATATGTTAGTTCTGGCATCAAGAACACATACTTCGAAAACCAGTGAGCTTATTATTTGGGACACAAATCAACTGATGCTTAGAAAAAGAACGTTGTTAGTCGAGGACCGCGAGTATTGGCTACAGTGAACTATGGACGTGGTGTTCACAGAGAGCCAGAACACGTCCCCCTGAGAGGGGGCGACTCAAGGCTTTGTTCTCTTTACGACCGCCGCATGCTCTGCTGCACCAACACCTCATGAGGAGCTCGGCACGCCTCAGACCTGCGTTATAACAGAAGACGAGCTCGTTATTCACAGATCTTTATGGAGTAGTACAAGCGGTACTACTCCATTCTCCTGCTCACATGCGATATAGAGTTATTTATACCATGAGTAATAACTTTGTAAAATTAAATGTTTGAACTTGAAAGGTTTTCTTATGGGCAGTGTTTAATGGTCGAGATTTTCAAGTGTCGAAACTGTCTTTACAACCTTGGATATCTTGGAGATGTTTGGGCCTTCACGCCCGGGCCAAACTGGGGTGCCGCCTCTTTACGTTACCTTACAAGTGCACAAATTTTTAAATTTCGTAACATCAATAGGCATTATGAAGTCATAATTTTTTCTTAAAATAAAAAGCAAACACTTTTAAAACTCAGAATATCTAAGGCTTATTGGTGTATCTCGTTAGATCAATACATTTGCCACACATTAAAAATGTGTTCACTTGCAAAAAATTTGCCTCGACGTCGGCTTCACATATTCATGTTAAATTATACAAAAAATATATTTTGGTAATTACGTTCGGACAACTGGAAATGCAGTCACAATGTCTCTCTATCCGTTTTACATTACAATACATATATGAAACTTGTCACTGCACTGAAAATACATTCCACGAACGACTCCAGCATTTGTGCTCGCCAAACTAACACAGCACACAATTGACAATATATTTGAATTAATCTCTTCGAGGTGTCCTCTCCGTTGAAATCAAGTTTTGAAGGACCTCGAAAGAAGTTCACTTTCGCAGAGCCACAATGCAGGTCACTGATCGAAGGAGAAGATTCGAGCATAGTTTCTCACGCTGACGTTTTAAAAATAGAAGAGTTTTAAGAGCCATCGAGGCATCGTGACCAGCGCGCAGTGGGACTACACAGCCGCCACGCTGAGCTAACGAAGAGCAGCGCGAGATAAGGAAGGCTGATGAGACAAATGTGCTCTTGAGCTGGTCCTACTCAACACACACATGTATGGGCTAACGTTCACATTCACATAGATAAAACTAAGTAAATTAATCATAATGAGGCTGAGAAAAAAATGTAAATAATGACTTTGATCTTTAATGAATAATTTTACGTTGCGCTGTTTGGTTAGTTGGTAACGCCTGGCTAAAAACTACAAGTTTGATTACACTCATTTCTTCATATAAATGGACTGTATCAGCATGAGAACATTTCATTCGTGTTGACTGAGAGGAGTAGAAATATTCCTAAGTAGCACTGCAGAATAACTTTCATACTTGTACGGTGTCTAGTACCACCATTAAATGATACCTAATTCGGATGGTGTTCGTACGAAATTCTCTCCGAGGAACAGGAAGGAGCTCAGTGGCGAGCCGCTTGCATAGCTCTCGAGCGCCGAGTTTTATTCATTCTCTCAGATCAAGGCATACGATACTGATTGACTTGTAACATCTTGAGCAAATTTATTTCTTAATATTTTGATGATCCTATTCTCGTTTGCATACGAGTGGAAAGATAACTGGTAGTCTATTACTTCACAGCAATATCGTCATCTATGGACACATGAAATTTTTAGCTATTTCTTCAGCTTGATCATTTAAGAAAATGACTTATTCGCGTGCTGGGAATTAGAAATAACCACTTTAGGGTTAGACTCAGCTGAGTTAACTAAAAAAGAAATGATTGAGATGATATGCTTTGTATCAAGGAAACTGTCGGGGCATCGTCTAGTATCTGAAAGTGTGTTCGGCACGAATCTGCATTGTGTCAGTTTGCCCACAATTTGACCAAGGAACTGTAAAGGTTAAATAGCGAGGCTTCAATTTAATTTAAATCGTTGAACGAAGGAGTTAAGACGTCGCTTTCGAACCAACACCCACCCACACTTGACGACTAAATTTGGACGGTGCATGTGAACACAATACTCCCAAGTTGAACTAAGCCTGTATTATGGCTTCGCTACTCTGCACATTTTTATTGGGAGTTTGCTTAGTCCATAACTTGGGTCCTGGCTATCAGCTTCCCTTGTGCCTGCAGGGCGGATATCTCACTTGACATCACGCACCTCCCGCCATTGCTTACCATAAAGCCTTCAGTCCATTGAACAGTGATGAAAGATTCGCGATCATTCGACCTTTACCCTGTGATTTCGCCCGCGTTAGCCTACCCTTGCTTCAAGTAGTGTAGCTCTGAAATACTAAGTAAGCTCTTCTTCCAAACAGCGCAATGCTGCAAGCGAATGTTTGCAAGGACAGTCTCCAATAACAGTCGTAATGATGAACAATAAAGTTTTGCCTAATGGCAGTCGAGCTGGCAGTTAGTGGTTACCGGACTCTTCATAAAGGCAGAGAGAGTGAGCAGGTATATGAGGTCGCATCTTTTGATCAAACCTACAACAATGGGGCATGCATAGGCTAATAGAGGACAGCGTCCGTGAGCGAAGAGCGAGAGCTCAGATTGGAGGAGCAACAGATGTTAAGCGTGAAATACAGCCCTTGCAGACAATCATTGAAAGAAGACAATTGGAAAATGATTATTCAAATGTGCTCATATTGGAAACTGTGGAGTCCAAAGCAACGAAAAAAACATTTTGATTTAAATGAATAAAAAGGAGCTATTTTCGTCTTTTATCCTGGGGGTTAAACGCAAGAAATTCAGAATTTTCATATTAGCATTCGAACAAACGAGCAAAGGGGATTTGCGCTATAGAGTCGGTGGCTGAATCTTAGAGAACTGAAGTTTGGTATGTATGGTCTGGAGAAGAGCTCGCTTGAGGTAACGTGAACGAAAATAATACGCCAATTGCAGAGAGGACAGGCGCAAAACATTAAGAAAATAGTTAATGTTTGATTTATTTTACAGTTCGAACGTAATGATTTCGACGTAAATTCGTGTGTAGAGATTTTTATTAAAACTACAACTGGCTTCCTTGACATAAAAGTAAAATAAATAGGGAAGAAGTGAAAGTCAAACACAGGGATCGTATCTTACGTGACCGAAAATGAATGAAAGTATTCGGGAAAAAAAAATTTGGAAGAAATTTCCAGGCAGATTCCATTTACAAAAGTTCGCGAATAAGACATCCATGAATGACTGACTATATTTTCAGAGATCCAAATTTCGTGAAACCGGTGAGTGTTTACAATGGTAGATATTCAGGCCGTGAAATCTGCTCAGTTGCGATTATTTTTTAAACAATAATCAACCCTGGAATGGTAACCTCGGGTTTTTCATACCTCGTAATTTGCCTTCCAATTTTTCCGATGAACTTAAGACTAAGAGGCTCCCCTTCACGTAACTGTAGATTTAACTATGACAAAGATTAAAGTTCTGCATTGACAACGGTTTACAAATAGTGATGTAGCTTAATAGTGGACTTAACCGAAAAATTCCTTCACCAGAAAAAATCCAGAAGCATTTTCTTCGCGGTTTTCAGCTGTTCTGATAGTAAACAAGCTGCTTAAAACTTAAAACTGTAATGTCATCCAAGTAATTATTTGAGTAAGAAAAGTACTTGTTCCCCCTACACACAAAAAACTGTGAAGTCAAATTGCTTTTAGAGCCTAAACTTCTACGTCAAGCACAAAAATGATAAGCCAGCTCCAACTCAGTCAGGCGGCTAGCACAAATTTTTGTATATTTCAAATTTTACTGCACATGAACAAATGCTGTACAACCGTCTCTATAATAAACAAACGCAATACATACATTTGCATGAGACTTGGAATCGCTCTTCTCCTAGACCGGTAACAAATCTTCAAATTTAAAATACTTTACCAATCCCTAAAGAGTTCCAATCGTATTAGAGAAACAAAGGCAATCAATTGTATTGATTCAATTTTCCGAAACAGATCCTAAAACTCGAGTAACACGGAGCAGCGACCCGTCTCAGGTCAACACATGTAAACGCTATAATGAAATGCAGTAAAGATTTCGCAGAGCACGCTCTCCGATGTGAACGAGGGAATGAAGTGCAATAAGTTAGTAACTTATGAGACATTTAGAATCAGTTAAGGATTATATGGAGCACGAAGCTGGCGAGGGCGACACACGGAGCGAGAAGTGCGACCAGATGCTGACAGTGCTGAGCCAAAAAATGTCCCTCGCAATATTTGGCTCCACATTCACGTTAGCAGGGCGAGACTTATGATCAACCTGAAAAGGTCACAAGATAACTTCGCACGCAGTAGAGCAAAACTCCGGAAAATGGGAAAGGTTTTCTCATACCACATGGTAATATTAAAATTTGTCATACTTAAGTGAGTGTGTAACAAACTTCAGCAAGCCGCACCCGTTCGTCCCAGCGTTGTAATTCATCATAGGGCTCTCACTTTTTAGAACACATTACATGTGTGTATAGAATAAATCAGACCTATTCCATTCTCTTATTATTTGCAAAGTAATTTGTAGAGCCAAGATCACACGGCTCTTGTTTCTTTATGGTAATTTACTCATTGGTTCTTCTTAAGTACAGACGCACGCCAACTGGAGAACTTTTTCCCGTGCCATGAAAGGCACCAGCGCGTGTCCTGCTCTGAATGGACCTGCGGAGCCATGAGTGCAGTACAGGACTCCATCAGGACTTGGTTTGGCCGGGGACCAACAGCGCTCACGAGCTGGAGCAGTCCTACGTTAATCTCTTTAGGAAATGACGTGCGGGAAACGAAGCACCCTCGAAAGTTCCACGAAAGGGAAATTGTTATGATAAGGTACGCGTGTTGACATTACAGAGCTACAGAGCATGCACAATGAAAGAATTAAACACTGTGTAACTTAATAGAAAAATGAACTATGATTGGAGTATTACATCTGTACAGCTGGTTGTGAAAGAATTTCAAAATACCATCTCAACAAAGATTTGACCAACTTGGAAATTAACCGCATATTCAGTCATCAACGAATTAACGTAGCAGTGTAGTTTTATTAAATCTAGTCAATAAATGCACACTGATCGATCACAAAACAATTTTATGATCGAAGTTTGTTGGGCACGATTGTTACGACGTTTCATTTTATGTGCATCAAGGAAGTTAAATTTTAATATTCAAGTTTCGGGAAAAATCAACCGCAGATATAAATGAATATGAGAATAATAGGAAGAATTGAGAATTCAACTTTTATGAAATCTTGAAAAAACTATATAATGCCACCCACGCAGTTATCTTGTATCAATATTTTGTATTGAGTTTCAACAGAAGAAGTATGTTTCGGTACATATACTGCGAGACGTGGGTGACGTTACATTATATATGTACAGCCTGTGGCAAGCTTTTGTACAAAATAGTTTTTCTTAATCAACCAATAACTCGAGAACATATCAGTCGTTACCAAATTTAGGAACTTGTTTTCATATATGGTTTTAACCGTTATGCAAGAGTTTCACATCGATCAGTCTAATGTTAAGAAGATTTTCAAATGTGTTTAATTTAGTTTAAATTTAACCGTACCACAAATATGTGCACCGACATAGAAAGTTTATGAAATGCAGTATTTTCAAAACTTCAAGCTTTACTAAAGATACTGAACTAATGTGTGAACAATTCAAACATTTTAAAACCATTATTTTTGAACACAATTTACAGGAAAAATGTTAACGATGAATGTACTCTCCTCGTGCTTCAACAGTAGCTAGGAAACGTTTGTCCCTGGATTTCGGAATATTTCACCATCATTAGCAGAATACCTTTAGCACAAGTTTCAAGTTCACTCCAAAGGTGACTCTTGGTGAAAGATTGACGTCCCGACAGCTAATCGTATTTCTTTCGCAGTGACCACAGGTTCTCAATGAAGTTCAGGTCAGAAGAATACGCTGGCCATTTCAGCAGTCTGCCATCTTTGAACCAAAGAGTCCTCAAATATTCTCTTGTACCCTCTGCAGCACACGACGGGGCATTGTTATGCATAAAAACAAGTCTTTTTGAAGGCAGGAGAAATCTTGAGGGTCGAAATTTTATTTGAATTTAAACTTTGCTTCACCCGTCAGGTCCGTCGAGGGCAGCACGCAGCTCATCAGTGAAAAGTGTACGTATTTAAAATTCAATTTCACGTATGTTCCTACCCGTTCAAGCAGAGAATCCTTATGTATCTGCTTCAGAAGAGGGTCGTTTATCGGGCATAACATGTTTACCATGCCTCTCAACACTCGACATTGAGACTTTTTCGGTGCATGACATAGTCCAACATTCTCAAAAACATCCTTGCTTATCGAGTGAAGGTTGCTGCAATTTTGACGTTTCACTCCAGAAAAATCATGTTTCGCCAGGATTTAACATTTTCTTTTGTTTTCCTTTCCAGCGTAGGCTTGAGGACTCCTAAGGTACTTTTTCAGAGCACGGACATCGAGGCCCAGAGTAGGAGCTATATCTCTCACACATTTACTATCAGCTAATTTAACCACAATCTCCGCCTTTTCTTGGTCATTAGCGCACTTACAGCGACTCATTTTAACTAAAACCTGGCAAGGAACAAAAACGTGGTCCGCTTCTCAAACGATGGCGTTGGTTTGGTTTTATACTACTGCGCAGAACTGATTCAAAAGTTGCATTTATAGACATGTTAGTGTCGCCAACGTTTCTCTCGAATTTAATTTTTTTTCAAACTGATTGATTTGATATTTAGACGAAAAAGTCTCACGCACAAAAGGTTGGCACGGGCTGTGTGCACAATTACGTGGAGCCACGATGAGCTCCTCATATGTTTCGTAAACTCAAGCCCTTTTTGAGTGAGAAAAACGTGTGCAGATGGTGGTAAATAATTCAATGAAATCAGTATACTTCTGATTTCCAAAAGAGCAGGAACTAATGAAATGGACAAGTATGTACTTCGACCCTAAAAATAAGTATGCACTTCGATGCAAAAAGATTTTATGTACATACATCCATGTTAAAAGAAGTATGTACTTAGATGTTAAAAATAAGCATGCACATTAATGCTTAAATAAGTACAGATCCCCGCAAAAGTTTACAATACACCATTCAAAATGTTATTTTATGTGTTTACAGTCAGTGGTAAATGAAACTTTTACTGTTCGCACAATATACTATGTATTTAAACAACAATGAAAACTGTCAGAACAAATATAACATCAAGTTGCTTGTTGCAAAAAATATCAAAATTAGGAACGCGAGATTTAACAACACATTTACTAAATCGTTTCTTTATATCTTTTAGCATAACCTTTGTTACTAACTACAGCATATAGACGCTTAGAATCATCTCATACGAATATGCTACATGTGTTGGAGGTGAAATTATCCCATTCTTCGATGTAAATTCTCTAGAATTTAGTCAGTTTGACTTTGCTCTTTTATGGATTTCTGATTTCAGTTCCCGCCCTAAATTCTGTATATGGCTAATATCTGGTGATTGATCAGGCCATTTTAGAACAATTACTCCAATAAAATCGAACGAATTTTGTGTTAGTTCTGCCGTAGGTCTCGGATCGTTGTTTTGCTGATAGATCCAACCTGGTTTTAATTTCAGTAAAGGCACACTTGCCCTTAAATTTCTCTTCAAGCCACTTCTGTGGTGTGCTCCATTCATCCTTCCTTTAATTATTTCAACTTTTCCAACGCCTCTGGCTCTAAAACAATCCTACGTTACGCTTGAGCCACCTCCAAATTTTACAATTGGAATCGAGGTGCTTGGTAAATTTTCAGTACCTTGTTTTCTCTAAACTTCCACTACTTTATTCCTGCCGAACAATTCTACTTTCGCCTCATCCGACCAAAGTGCTTTATTCCAAAACTCTGCGG
Organism: Orchestia grillus; assembly: GCA_014899125.1. NCBI lineage: Eukaryota > Metazoa > Arthropoda > Malacostraca > Amphipoda > Talitridae > Orchestia > Orchestia grillus. The sequence goes on along the minus strand of VOMN01059613.1, from coordinate 4,772 downwards.
GCTTATTCACCATAGCAAAATGCAGTCAATCATGAAAATGTTTTCTTTTCAGAAGTAGAATTTTCCTTGGATATCTAAAGAAGCTGTCGTAACGACGAAGTGATCGACCAATTGTGTCCTCGCTAACTTTAACTCCTGTTCCTTCCCAGTTTTGCTGGAGTTCATTATCGGAAACTTTTGATAAATTAATGACGGTTCTTTTTCATAATCTTGATGCATGTTCGGTTATTTAACGAGGACGACCAGATCTTACCAGAGGAAACGTAGAATTGTAAAACTTATTGCAGCGAATTATCGTTCCAACTGAATTCAGTGGAGCCTTTAACTGTTCAGATATTTTTTAATAACTAAATACACCATCATGAAGACTTACAATACGTTCTCGAAGATCTTGATCATTCTTTTTCGCCTTCTACATGGCGTGAATGTTTACACGCCGCTTATCAGATAAAGAATGGTGCAGTATTCATACTCTGGCCTACATCAGGTGCCTATAGCGTAATCCAGAACATTCTATAAACTTAAAAACATCCCAATAATGTCACTTTGTATATTATTTTTGAAAAAGACTAAAATTCGAAATGTGTTGTAAGCTGTTGCGTTTCTAATTTTGATAGTTTTTGTTTCGACAACCTAATAGTTATTTCATTTTTCAGATTGTTTCCGTTGTTGTTTAAATAAATGTTCAGTGAGCAGTAAAAGTTTCATTTACCTCTAAAGATTATAAGTAAATAAAATCCCATTTTGAATGGCGTTTTGCCAACTTATGCGGGATTCTGTATGTACTTGACTACCAAAGTAATCTGGCAGGGGCAAATATGCCGCTAATTTTCAGGTGTTGCATGAGCATCAAATAAATAAGCGCAAATCCCGAGGTCATAAAGCAATAAAAGAAGTTCCATTACGCACCAACACGTCGCGGCACGGCGAAGACTGCAGCCCCAGCGAGTGATCTCAAGCAAGCGTCGCCAACGACACCCCAGGGAGACGAGCATTTCGCAGACCCCAGCGCCTCTCCAGGGACACCAGCGTGCTGCTCTCACTCACACCCAGCACACACTCGAACTTTGTCGCCGTCCCATCGATAAATTTGTAAATTAATTTATACGAATGCTAGAGTTGGATAAGTTATTGATAAGGTAGATGCTCCGGTAAAGTTAGGCTAGGGAGCTAAACTGGGGGTCAGTCGAGTGAGAAAATATCACTCATCTCAGCTAACGCCTCGAAAATGAAGCTTGACGTTTTCGGTTTTCAGAGATATTGTAGTGAATTCTTTCCAAATTTCCATTGATCTTTTGCTCGCAGAGTACCAGAAAGTGACAATGCATTTCAATCCTTCATCCCGCTTTTATTAAACACCGTATAATTTGCTTTCAATGTTCGTAACGACAATTAGTTTATTCACTTGTATTTAGCTTTCATAATTTTGAATACGCTACCTTATTATACTGTATTTAATAAACATTTTACGACCACACATGGTGTGGGTACGCTTTCTCATGACCCTCTTGTATGTGTGTTCACATGGACTATTCAAATAGCTTTCTTTAAGAGCTCTACACAATAAAACGGAGTTTTGCCCTAAACGCGGCGCAATTTTCGTCTCATTGTGACAGTTTTAAAACTCTATTGCACAATTTTCATAGACAGCATTGTATTTCTAACGAAACCACAGAAATCATTTGAAATCATATCACAGGGCTAGATTCCCTACTAATAAACCAGTTTCGATGATCATATGAAATTTACTTTTAAAAAAAATTCTCAAGCCCAGTAAGTTCACGTGAGAAGAAAAGCGAAAACTCGTGAGAGAAACTTAAAAGGGAACAGAAAATTTTACAGAACAAACATTCATGTGACAGGAGCATACCGGGCTTTCTTTTCAGCAACGACCGTCGTGCTTACGGCGCTTGATTTAACGTTAAATGCAAATGGAGCTTCATGGAAACGACCACGCTCTTCAGGCTCTTAACGAAAAACGTTCTATTTCAATGCAATTTACGATGGCAGAACGTGAGTACTGGAGCCGTTACCATTGACAGCCGAGGTCTTTTTGCGGCTTCCCTGCCTGAGCTTAGTTCTGCCCTCAGCGGGCGAAGGGGATTTAGCTTTTAACTTATTCCAACGCTGGAAACGTCTTACAAACAAGTCTACGCCGCCGAAACGTGCCGGTGCTTCTCCTATTGCGAATTTTGAATTATTATTTATGTACACGAGTATTGATCTCTTCGATGTATATTATTCTTGTGTAAACTTGCTCCGTGAGGAAAGAATCCGAGGTGACAGAATGGAACAACTCTACTGGCATTTCTGCGAACAAGAAGACGAGATGAAAAAATTACGGATAAAAAGGAAAATGAGAACACCGTAAACAACGTACTAAAAATACTGCATGGGCCGAAAATTTTACGGTGTCTGAATTGCTGTAATTGAAAAATAAAGATCCTTCCACAATTAAAATACGATTGGGAAATCATTTAGCAATGCCAAAGTTCTTCAACATAAGTTCCTTCCAAAGCAAAGTGGCACAAAATAAGAACCCCGCATTAGGTAATGTCTGCTCAGAACTGAGACGCTTATCAGACACTGCTCTCAATTCGGACAACTTCTGACGATTCAGGTAGTGAGATAATTCATCTGGATGAGCAATGTTTAGATTAATTTAGAGGGAATTTTAATCCAATTTGAAAACCACGGAATAAAGGCAGGTAAAACCATACTAGTTTGAATTAAAAAAATTTTTCAAAAAATTCGCACTAATCAAACCATAAGAGTTTCTATGGACTACATAGGCAAGTATGACATATACAGCGGAGCCCGTACCTGTGACAAACACCCTTTCATACACTCTAACCATTAAGCAAGTTCAAATTAGCAGAGAACCCTTGACAAGGTTCCTGTCAACCGCGGACTTGTCTTCCAGTTGCCTTGAATAGGCAACGTCAACAACAGCCCTGCTAATGAACAGCCTCAACTCTTCAGCCCTCAATACCTGACCGGCAGTCGCCCCACGACCGCCTACCAATAACAGATCAATTGGCCATCAACTGCAGTCAGGCTAACCAAGAAACAACAACCGGTGACGGCATTCGAACTGCACAATGTGCGCCACTCTAATGCATGAAAATTCACACCACCCCTTTAGTGTACAAATGTGATAAAAATATTCAGTTTCTTAAGTTGAAGACTCCCGCACTCCATAAAGGCGGGTCTATTAGTCATGCATCAGCAGATAAACAGCAGCCAGTCGTGTCCATATAGTAACGACGTTACCAGTCTTGCAGGAGAAGCACGCGAGCTCCTGTACTGAAGATAAGCTCTCGTCAGCCCAGCCAGAACGAGTACCTCGCACGCCACCGGCGCCCAGGAGGAGGTAAGGACACACGTCCCTTTTAGGCAGACTGTCAAGTCCACAATCTCATCCACTGCAGTGTTGCCACTCCCATCTGCACTGCCATTATTACAACTCACCCACGCAGTCTGTAATTTGAAGAAGGCTGCGGGTCGGGAAGCATTGTACCTTCCACTTCCGTCTTTTCGAGGCCAGAGCAACAGTTTTACCTGTCACTAAGCACTGCTTTGAGTCTTCTTTTCTCGCTAACGAGTCAGCGCTGCCGTCATCCTAACTGAACCCCTACTGCGACTCATTCAAGTTAAAAGGTCCCCGCAACTTTTTCTGACACGGCTCAAGTTCGAAGTTCTTGCAAACTTGGTAAACCGGTTTCTTACACAGAATGCACGGAGAGTCTGCTCCTGCGCGGCAAGCTGATGTTGCACTAACGAAAGCGCCCTGAAGCGATGCGCGGACTTTGCCACACGTTACTTAGTAGGTTCTAGAAAAATGTTACACAGTTTCAAAACCATTCAATAGCATAAAGCACAACCGCCTCAGCAGTTTTCAGAGAAAACAAATCGGGTTCCTCACATGCAACGAGCTCGCTGCTGGCGCTGATGGATTTGAACTTCTGGAAGCTAGGACCATGAACTGAAACTAATGTATATTCTGACCTAAAGGGAAAACATGAGAGGAAAAATTCGAATAGAACTTATCTGTACGTCAAATGAACAGAAAATTTTTTGTTTCAAGATATCAAAATGGCATTATGACGCGCCGAAACATTTTCTTTTGATATTCACAGTTGTATATGGTTCACTCCCTTCAAAATTGTTTCTACGGGTAGCAACTGACGGTCGCAAACATGCCACTTCGACATCCGATGCATAGCCGGTGCCCACGCCATGTATTTTATTGGTTCCTTGCGGCCTTATAGGGGGGCGGCATTCCTCAGCGCCCTCGTGTCGGGTGTCGGCCGCCGTCAGCAGTCGCCCTCAGGCGTAGCTGCCCATAACGAGGCTCTGAGGGAGCGTCCCCCGCTCAGACGAGCTGCCCGCCCGACACATCTGACGCGGACGTGTCCGCACGACACATCTGACGCGGACGTGTCCGCACGACACATCTGACGCGGACGTGTCCGCTGTGTGGCGGTCACCACAGCGCAGGAATCAGCATATCGCTTCCACAGAAGAAGAGAACCCGCATCGTCTCGACAGTCGGAAAATCTCAGCGGCGTTTTGACAGTCGGAGATCTTTGCATCGTTTGACTGTTGGAGATCCCTGTGCCGGTTTGATAGGTCGAAATTCCTCAGCAGTTTTAAAAGTAATATTTCAGCCATAAAAGTTGATTTTCCTCGTAACTAGAATTTTCCTATAGAGCTAATACCACAAAGATCACCCCTAAAACGTTCTAAAGTATTGAAAATCCAGTGAAAAA
>VOMN01059608.1:0-13536 GCA_014899125.1 Orchestia grillus | reverse complement strand
GAGTGAGGGTGAGTGAGTGAGGGTGAGTGAGTGAGTGAGAGTGAGTGAGTGAGGGTGAGTGAGTGAGTGAGGGTGAGTGAGTGAGTGAGGGTGAGTGAGTGAGGGTGGGTGAGTGAGTTACACGCAGGTTCAATTAAGATGCTAAATTACATGCACAAGGTCCAAGCGAAGACAACAAAAGAAGAAGCTATTAAAGATGAATGCAAACTCGCAAAACAGTTGCAACACTTTGTGTAGACTTCTAAATGTATCATTTTCAAGCGAGAGTTGAGCAGCTCCAATGAACAGCGATTAAGTGTCATCTGAAGATGAAATTTATTTAGCTCTTTGGTGTACAAAAGCTGCTGAAGTAAAACCATCTTTGATCGATTCGAAAATCAGTTTTGCAAGTATGGAAAGCAGAATCATTTTTTTTATTTCCAAAAAATGTTTTTTCACTCAATACACAGCTGAAGAAGCTGCTATTGCTCTACGCAAGGGGTTGTGCAGTTCACTGTGGGGGTCTCAGGGCTTTTGGGCCAAAATTTCGAAGCGCCAGATTCTTCACCAGGCAACGACTGAGCCTGGCGGGCCACACAACCCTGGTTGTATAGAATTATTCAGAATAAGCATATCCCTTCCAGCACCATTTTAAGATTTTGAATAATATCAAGCCATCAAATATTTAACCACTATTAAGTAAGGTAAATCCCTTTTCAGGCGCAGTCATATCGCTCGCGAAGACTGTCGCCAAGTTGAGATTTTTGAACCAGTTGTCCAGCTGTGCTGTTAATCACGAGGTTCAACGTTTCAACCGTTAGCGTTTCACGATGATGACTACCGGCATAGGGGATCCACATCCTCATGGTGTTGGGTATCTGCATTCCGAAGAAGACTTAGAATTATGTGAAGGGAGTTTTTGTTACGCACTTTCTATATCTTTATCAACACGCATAAGTATAGTAGCAAAGTTAAAATTTTTCATGGCTGGTGTTCGTGAAACAAGAGTGGAACTCTACCTGTACAACACAGCGCAGGCTCTAGATGTATAGGTACACTGAGACAAAGTCGTGACTTGTGGATTAGGTTGAATGACTACCATATTTCTGTCAGTGTGCACCTGAGGAAAAGACTGAGAAAGCCGACAATGTATACGTACACCGAGACAAAATCGTGACTTGCTGAAATTGGTTAAACGACTACCATATTTCTGTCAGTGTAGTAGGCCTCACAGAAGAAAGAAGGGGACAGCACAGGCTGGCGATGGGTGGGCGATCGCTGACAGACGACGTCTCACAGCCTCCCGTTGAACACCGCCGTTTGCCTTCCAATTTATGTGTCAGTTAGCAAGGTCTGGGGAATTGTTTTCTCTATACGATAATTGGTGGGTATTACGGTCCCAATGGATATTTTGGTATGCCCTCCTGCCTCATTTGAAGCACGAGAAGGTATCCTTACGGCTGATTTATTCAACGGCGGGCGTTTTCTGTTAGATTTAGATGCCCCACCTTCAAAAAGACTTAGCGCCTTATGTGGTTTTGATTGCTTGTGTTCAATGGAGTCTTCGACCCGAGCTCAGATTTCATAGCCGCAATTGACATTTTCCTACGCGAAAGCAAACGATCGAAAGAAAAAAAATGTCTCAAAATAAATGGGTACCGCAAAATTGAAGTTCACTCCGATTCCGTGACAAACTGGTGGGTAATCCAGGTGACAATCCGTTTGCGAACAGCGTTTTAGGGGGGCACATGAACTTCATGAAGCTATCCTGTCGCAACTCCGACTCGAACCTGATTCTAGCGCACGCTGCAGAATCGCTCGGTAAACTCGGAAGATTTAAGAAAAACTCCTGCGATTTTTTCTCCATCAGCAAGTGCATTGTCACAACGCATGCGTAAAAATACGCATGATGCTAAACACTAACCAGTGTCGAAAACTAGATAAGTGTGTAGCCACATTTTGTTGCAAATAATGGACTAGAAATAAGTAAATACCTACAAATATTTTTTCTTGACGCCTTTGATGTAAGTTCTGGAAGTTTCCACTAAAGGTATAGTGGTCTTCTGACCGGAGCGCAAGATCGGCTCCAAGAAACAACCGCTCTATCTTCATATTTTCATTATAATTCGCTCGACTTGCCACATATGGCTCAAACATTTTCCTTGCCATTTGATGCGAGCTCTAGTTGATACTGCTCTATAGAAGGACGACTGTAGAGCGGTAGTTCGCTGGAATCAATGTAGCGTTCTACGCGGAAAACAACTGAAGTCATTACAGTGGCATTGACTTTCACGCCTCATGTTCAGTCTTGCATGTTCATGTTCAGTCTTACACGTCCCTGATCTCTTAATCACTCCGTCATCACACACATTCGAGCTTCACTGACCATGAAATCAGTTTTGAAGCTGGGAGTACATTTTTAGTTTCGGGTTGATAATTTTTTCAGCAGAGAAATTTTACAAATGAACTCATTAGCGTCTGAAAGAGAAATATTTCGTGCAAAAGTGAAGTGCCTTTAAGGAAAATGCAGATTCATTGCTATTTTTTGAAGCTCGTCTGCCTCCGAGGCATATATAGCCGAAGACAGCCGAAGTTCACAGATGGAAATCAACAGTTCCAGATAATGTGGCTCAGAATTCAGTGAATACATCGCAGCCATCTGATCTGTGGGAAAGGTTCGAACTTACGTCCACTCGATCTCCACACACAACATTCAGTAATTTTTGCTCTGTGAAGTAACCGAAGCACGAACATGAACGAATATATGTATTTGCTGGACCTGCTTGAGTGCTGCACATAAATTCCCTGTTCCTGGCGAGCAGCAGTATGAATATTCACAGTCGCTCACATCAGACTCAAAAAAACCTCATTGGTTGTCGTTCGTTCGAAATTTTCGCTAGAAAAACAAGCAGAAGCGGCACGAGCATCGGGAGCAATTATATCTTTTTATTTTCTTTGAACGCGATCAAATTCGGACAACAGAAATTTTTTGAAGCCTGAGGAATTTGCTGACGTTGGTTTTGAGCTCGAAAACTGGAGCCAGGAGGAGGCCGCTTTGCATAATGAACGGTTCTGATGCCATACATTATGTGGCTCACCTTTGATCTTGGTAGCCAGGCCTTAGGCTTCTAAAAACACTCCTTCGTGCTTTTAATTCGAATAAACAATTCGAGCACTCCATTCGCCGATCAATTAAAAAGCGTGTAAGCTTTCGAGAGAGAGCGAGCGAGCGAGAAAAAGAGAGAGAATGAGAGAGAGAGAGAGAAAGCGTTTGCTGAAGGAGGACCTGCTTGAGGGGAAAGTGGTCTATTCTTCGAAAGGCTTTCCCTGACATTAACTAAGGCTTTATCGTCAATGAGATGGTTCATTCCGGTTTAATTTGATCCCGGCATAGTCTCCTTCCATATAGCATGTCTTAACTGCCCTCAACTATGTTGAGTGGCTTTATTACCTATCGTTTGATCTATAAATAATTTTTTTAAAGTCCGCCCGAGCTGGCATGGCCGCCCAAGAATGGGCAGGGTCGAGCATGGCAGTGATCGACGCTACGTCGTATAATTAGGACAAAAAAACGAGGTCTGGATGGACTCGATCGGGGGGCAGCATATCGGACGCGACGGTCTGGTGTGGCCTTCGCGCGACGGCGCTACTCCAGCGAGTCCTCTTGTCAGACCGCGAGTCCTCTTGTCAAACCGCGAGTCCTCTTGTCAGACCGCGAGTCCTCTTGTCAAACCGCGAGCCCTCTTGTCAGACCGCGAGTCCTCTTGTCAGACCGCGAGTCCTCTTGTCAGACCGTGAGTCCTCTTGTCAGACCGCGAGTCATCTTGTCAGACCGCGAGTCCTCTTGTCAAACTGTGAGTCATTTTGTAAGAACACTGAAAGGAGCTCGAATCATTTGGTCAAGTTATGCTGATCATCAGTGATACTTTGACATTTTCCTTCATCCATCCCTGTCCAGAGCTTGTACGGAGGCCTACGACAGGAAATTGTAATAATTGACGCACGGCAGCAACACGCACACGCCACAACCAGCCAGCAACTCTTACGAGATCAGTAATGGCAAATTTCGTGATCAACAAGCAAATAATAATGCATTTCGGTGAGACCGTAACTCAAGTGCAATGCTTACAATCACCTACCACGGTAAAATTAACAGTGATAAGAAATATTTCGACCCAAATAAGTGGTAGATCATATATCGTGATTTACTCGAACATGAAATTTTTACCATAGGAGTTCTTTTTTGGCAAAAAAATAGATGTTTTCTCCTGGCAGCTCATTTTTATGACAGTTCCTAACCATTGATGAAATATATTTAATGGTGATAAGAATTGCTCATATTCGGTCGAAGGAATGCTGACTTTAAAACACGTCACATTTGTCGAGTTTGAACAGCTTGGCGTAGCGAGAAATAAAAAGATCAAACCAACGTCACTGCGATGTACGCGTGTCGAAATTAATCCGTAGGAAACGTCAAAATCAACATGGCGAAAATAGCGATTTGTATTCACCTTGCCCACGACACCCTAGACCCCTCGAGTCTCACAGGACGTGCGTCGGAGCCGTAATGCAGCGCCCCAGAGCCAAGGAAGCTTCCGTGCTGTGTGGGGCTGCGAGTCCGCCGCCCTCCTGTGCCTGGCGTGCAGTTCAGGCCCTGGCGAGAAGAAGGCCTTGTCGTGTCTATGTATGAGAGACGGCTCATTGGTTCATATATTGCACTGGAATTTCCGTGGAGAAGGCATAATTGCTCTATAATTTTCCTAGTTTCAGTGAGCTCAAGTTCGCAAAAAGCGAACGGGTTGAATCAACCACCGCGCTGAGCAGGCGTGTGTGTGGAGATGATTTTGCTGCTTACTGTAAAACCCGAGAATGGCTTTCGTTTATTGTTTTTTAATAATTTTTGCTCGTCTCCCCCTACTCCTACCTCTTGCCATGAGAAGGCAATTAGACTGTGTATGGATATAATAAAAATACATAGATGTACTTTGTCCCCAGTGCAGCTGTTGCTTTGGAAAAAAAGGAGCGAAGAAAAACTGAGTAATTAAACTTATGCTGCGCCTGCGCGCATTCAGAATTCAGTGCCCAGAAGGACCTGACCGCCGCTGTGATCGCTCCATTTTGAGGAAGTGTTCCTTTACCTGAGCTGAGCGTTAAGAGAACCCGCGTCGAATTTAGAGGACAGCTGAATGTTTCGAGGAAAATTTAGAAGAAATATAAATCGAGTGCGCACAAAAAGGCGAACCTCGCGATACGCTAATGAGAGATCTTTAATATCTGATACCTGAACGTAGCTTGTACTCCCTGAACGTAGCATGTATCTTCTGAACGTAGCATGTACCCCCTGAACGTAGCATGTATCCTCTGAACGTAGCATGTACCCCCTGAACGTAGCATGTACCCCCTGAACGTAGCATGTATCCCCTGAACGTAGCATGTACCGTCTGAACGTAGCATGTACCCCCTGAACGTAACAAGTACCCCCTGAACGTAGCATGTACCCCCTGAACGTAGCATGTACTCTCTGAACGTAGCATGTACCCCCAGAACGTAGCATGTACCCCCTGAACATAACATGCGCGCCTGAACGCAGCATGTAATAGCACCCACTCAGTGGAGCACGTACCCACCCTGGCCCAATAGCGTGCAAGTAATACACACGCAACATCAGCAGATGAGCGGGGTGCGCACAGCGCACGCTGAGCTTTACCGCCGCGGCAGAACTACGCTCGAATAAATAACTGCGATCTTGCTCGAGCACTCAACATACCTTAGATAATGGTGGCGCATGGGTAGAAAGAACACACACTTGCAGGCACCACCTCGAGTAGCCCGAGCTTGGATAATGGGCATAATCAGAGCACTAGAGGTACCCTTATCTAATGTGAGTGAACAAAACCGGCCCTGCCGTCCAATTATTGGGACCAAATACAGGAGGGATGCATAAACGCAACCTACGCTGAGGCGCGAGAACCTACGACACTTCATTCAAGCAGCTCAGATGCCCGCCCATAATTGTCAAAGACACCGCGATCGTCAAAAGAGCGTGCAACGTCAAAACGGTCGAGCATGCAAATTTACTCCTGCTGACCACAGCTGAACGCAGGAACACATGCCGTGTTCGTATCAACGAACGTGCCACTTATGAACAGTCAAACGAACGTCTGTTTTTATGTACATTCAGTGTCGCGCATCAAAATTCTGGAGCGGATTTGTTCTGCTAGTTCACAGGATATCAATTTTAAAGTTACCTCTAGCATCGTTGAATATTTTAAAATGTTTCGCGTTATTAAGAGTGAGTGCGTAAAAGAGGTGGCGCCGCGAAGCAAAGCACTTTAATTTAGCGAATGAACTCCACAGCACTTCTATGAGAAAATATCTAGTATCTATCACACATAACATATCTAGCTTAACAACAAATTCATTTCACGCAAAACTCAACATGCATGCAAAAATATGAACAATTTCTTGGATCACCTGGCCCGCCACATCCATCCTGAATATACACGGACGAGAAGTGGGTAAAAACACGTCTCAGCAGCCCGCAGAGATCACTCAACGATGTCTGGCGCACGCCACGGCGGCGAGCGCATACCAGCGCGTCGCAGGACGTAGACGCGGCTGCTAAGCACCGCGCTAACCACACCTTTTGGCCCCGCCGAGTAAGCCCGTAATTTTTGGTGTCCCATTCTGAAGGGCCCGGGGGCAGCTCAGCAGGCTCATCTCCACAGGGCCATAGCGCACAGCCTAGCTGTCCGCCTGCCTCCTGTCTCTCTTAGTTGTGTCCGTCCGCCCCAGAATCTCTGATGCCACATCTGTCTGTCTCATGCCGGCTTTCAAGTTAGATGCGCAAGTAGTCTACGATACTTCTTCTCTTGAATATCTTGAATATCTTTAAAATGTTTGGGACTTTATGCCCTGGCCACACTGGGATGCCGCCGGTTTGTGTGCATGGTGTGCCTTCGCATATCCGCGAGCTGTTGAATGAGACCGTTTCCCTCCGCTTTCTGATTATAGTTAGGCAAGGGCGGCCTATCAGGGTTAGTTTGTAGCCTTTCGCTGACACATTTTTCTGTGTCATGCCAGCTTTCACGTTAGATGCTTAAGTAGCCTTTGATAACCACCTCATCTGATGTCCTGTCTGTCCACAAAGAGCACAAATAAATCACGCAATTTCATTTCGATGTCTTAATGAAACAGTTGCTTTATTCGCGATTCATTGAGAATTCTTGCCACAGTTTCTTATATCAACATTTTAATCGTTTGAAGCGCAAATTAAACTCAAATTACCCGTACAAAGGTCACATAAATTAGAGGGTCTATTGGAAGCGACGCCAGGCCCTCGTTGCCCCAACCAGACATGGATGCTCACACATGTATGATCGTATCCCACCACACACGTTGCACTGCAGCCATTATCTCTGGCCATTTGTATACAGTTCAAAACTAGTCCTCAAGTAATGATTCACAAACTGGATTGACTCAATAGCAGGTAAAGGAGAACAATAGTCCTGGTTATAACAGATGCAACATTAGGGAGGCCAATTATCAGGGCTGTCGATTAATTAATTGAGACCTTCACAATGAGAGCCACACTGCCTCCATCTGACCGCCAGCAACACACGAGGCGTGACAACGAACGCGTCAGAGACGTAAGCGAACTCCAGCGCTGAGGAGCATCAGTCTGGTGCATCAACGGTGTGCATCAGTCAGGGGCATCAACGGTGTGCATCAGTCAGGTGCATCAATTATGTGCATCAGTCGGGTGCATCAATTGTGTGCATCAGTCGGGTGCACCAACGGTGTGCATCAGTCGGGTGCATCAACGGTGTGCATCAGTCAGATGCATCGACTTTGTGCGTCAGTCAGGTGCATCAACTTTGGGAATCAGTCAGGTGCATCAACTTTTGGAATCAGTCAGGTGCATCAACTTTGGGCATCAGTCAGGTGCATCAGTCAAGTGCATCAACTTTGTGCATCAACTGTGTGTATCAGTCAGGTGTGTCAGGCACGGGCATCAGTCAGGTACACCATTACGAATGTCAGTCAGGTGCATCAGTCAGTAACATCAGAAGCGTCCATAGGAACTATTTTGCGGATAACGTTATTTCTTTCGTTCTCTGCGTTTGTAGAGAAAGAAAATTGCAGACATTGGTAAGACGCGTCGGGGCATCACCTGAGGCAGGCATCAGTACAAATATCGATTAGTATAATAGGTCTCTAATTAGGTCTCTGGAAATTATGGTAGGCTGTGAAAATTTAGACGTTACTGAGTGTAGGCATGAATCAAACTCGTGATAAAAGAATACTTAGAAGCGAGCAAGCGTAGAAATTGACAAAGATCGCTCACACCACGAAAAAACACAGGCCCGCGATGCTGTAAGAAAAGAAAAACAAGAACGCGAAATACTTTAACAAAAGCGGAAGTGGAAAATAAGGAGTTAAAAATATGATGTAAGGCACATAACCGAAACAATTAGAGGTCGGTACGGACTTGAGAAATAATGGCTGGAAAAATTAAAAATGAGCAGCCGCACGCCAGAGGTGGCGATAGAACATAAAGAAGACGACGGAGCGAGCGCAGAGAAACACCCAAGTTTCAGCGCTTTCGAGCGTTTTTTTTATGGGAGTCCTGCTTATTTTGCCTCTTGAGGAGAACTGGAGGCAATCGATCACCCGCCACGCGCCTACGAACAATTTGTAGCCTGATTTAACATGAGCTCTGAGGCAGCGGACCCTCTCAAGCAAGAACATTTCTGGTGCATCACGTTCTTAATCTCGAGCTAATTCGCCGCGGCTCCCAACGATGAGCGATCAGCAGAGGGCGAGGGCGCAGCAGCTCAGGGCACGTGATCTCAGCTTTATTTTCTGCTCCTCGCTGATGGGTTCAAGCCTTCAGTGAGATGTGCGGGCAGTTTAAGGTGAGAAATGCGCGTGAATATTCCTGGAACTTTTGAAAGGAGATTTTAAAAGTGTCTACCTCCCACGCATGGAATCGTCTACCTCGCCTCAACTTTTGCTTCACTGAGACTAGGCAAAGACATACTGAGACTTCCTCACTCCAATTACCCCATAGAAGTTCCCAAATCTTCGCCCTTTGGCAATGATAAAAATGGTCATATTTTCCAAAGCTGGGTAGGAATTCATGCAATGCTTAGGAAGCGCGATTCTTCGGGCAGTGCCCACTCAGCGTCGTGGAAATTATGCCGGGAAATTTCCGAGTCTCCTTAGATATTCTGACTCGCAATCTTGTAAGAAGAACACAGATCTACCCAAGTCTTTCCGATACACTGAAGTTGAAGATCAAGTGCTCGGTTCTAAGAATTATTCACCAACAGTGAAGTCCTGAATGGATCTAGAATTTAGTTTTAAATCTCGCACACGTATAGTCACGCAGATATTTAAAATAGTTCCAAAACATTACTTTTAGGAACAATTGAAATTTTTGAATTACGTTTAAAGTCTCAAATAAATATTTTCTCACTGCAAAGTGAGAAAATAGCCAAACGTTGATTGCTTTGGATAACAAAGGACGGTATAGAATATTTGTCCTTAATTGCTGACGGTCGTCTACCCAAATGACCATTGAACTTGTGACTGAAACTGCAGATACAGCTTCGGCTTCCAGCTCGGGTGCGATTGTGTTTTATGATATCCAGACGAAGTGACTTCTGGAGCATGGTTTCATTTTGTCATTGGGGGACCCAGCAAGCCTGAAAACATTAAGGAAATACAAGTTTTCCCTTTCTCTAGTTGTAGCATGTTTAGGTTCGCGGAAGGGATTTCCTTTAAAAATATCTGGATTTGACTTGTGGATCATGAGTACTGAACGCGTGATGGCAAGGCTGCTTGTACAGGATAATCATACGAAGTGTACACAAAAAATTATTCAAATGACTCTTTAGTACAGCGAAGTTAATGATAACTTTGCTACTCAAAATATGCTAACAATGCAATGCAGTTTATATTTTCCTCTAAGCGCTCAATATCTCCACCTCTAGGCTTTACTACACGTTCCAAGCTATTGGTAACCTAACTACATGTTACACACATAGCTTCTGTTAATATATCTCGCCAGCATAGCATAAGTTTAGCCTTAAGATTATCAATATTTTGAACAGGTTTTACTCTCAAGAATATTGAAAAACTAAAAAACATGGAGTTTAAATTTGGTGAAGAAGGAGCCCACAACTTCTTCGACTAGAAACTAGCAATATTGTCGCAACAACAATTTTGAACAATGTTGGCCGCATAGAAGGGAGCTGTATCCTGATCATAATCACGATCATAAGGCTAACTGTCACATCTAACCTGTCACATCTAGCCTGTTCAATCACTCATATTCCCAAAATGAAAAGGTTTCTACCGAGGGAGATTTTGTTTCATCCTTTCTTTTTGTTTATTCTTGCCATGGTTATTTACACATTCACAGACCATTCATCTTCCGTGTTGTCTAGTTATTTATGCATCCACAAAGCATACCATGAGTAGATGGTGCATGAAGACATTTTCAGTCATATCTAATCATCTATACATCCGTAGAGCATACTTCTGAGTAGATGGTGTGTTAAGGCATTCATTTCCCGTCAAGTCTCATTTATATTTAAGCATCCATAAGGCATAACACCAAGTAGACGGTGTGTTAAGGCATCCATTTCCCATCAAGTCTCATTTATATATATACATCCATAAGGCATAACTTCAAGTAGATGGTGTATTAAGGCATTCATTTTCGGTCCAGTCTCTTTATTTAGACCATCACCGAGCGTGGCCCCGAAGAGGAAGGTGATCACCGTGTCCTCTGAGTCGGAGGTGTGAGGACAGCACGGGCTGTCACTGGGCGAGGGCGCCTGGCCAACCAGCGCCCGGGGGCACTCCGCTATCAATTGGGCCGAGCTGTGTGATTTGGACGCACCCACTCGCCTCGCTGCACCAACAAACACAGAATTAAATCCTACAAAAAATGCCCGGCGCTCAGGAAATAACCCGCCTCAGTGACTCGCGTCGGCTCAGCCTATTAAAGCAGACTCGTTTCGACCCGCGAGCTGTCCGAACTTCTCTCGAGCTTGTCTGCAACGTCTCCCTGGCTTCCCTTCGCACTTGATCAAGACGGGCTTCTTTTTGTGTTTGTGGTTGTAGGGAAATTCCTTCCTGTTCGCAAGGTTTTTCAGCACCTTTCCTTGGTTTTGAGAGCAGGTGAGGTTTTTTCTTCTTATTAACTTTCTTCCATTCACAGGGTTCTTTAAGATTTTTCTTTCTTATCCGAGAATAGATGAAGCCTATAAATTTCAATAATTGTCGAAAATTTCCTTCCCATTCGAAGAATTTTTCAAAGTATTCCTTGGATTTTGAGAAAAGTAGAAGAAACGCATATTTTCGCAGCTCGTAGATAATTTCAACCCGTGAGAGCAGTTTCAGGATTCATGTTTGTCTGTTTCAAGAAGCCGAGCTCTTCCTTTTCCACGCAATAAAAATGTTTCACCTCATGTCCTTTCGTCCTTTGTACATCACATTCGTTAGAAATTAGCATCTAACTATTAATGTAGATCAAAAACTTTCTTTCTTGTTGAGAAAATTTAAAAATAAAACTGTTCTTTGCATAGCGCCGATCAGGTCACTTCTTATTCATTTTTCTCTAAAATATAAACTCTTTTCGTTTTCAAAGTAACTAAACGTTTATTTTATTTAATCTTAGACATTTTCCTTGTTTTATTGAGCCATGGAACAATTATTCATTACTGTAATGATGCGGTATTATGAGTTACGTCATTATGACGCGCGTGATGCGGTGCCCACTGATGACGCATGTGATATAGAGCGACGTGACGCGCGTGATATAGAGCGACGTGACGCGCGTGATATAGAGCGACGTGACGCACGTGATGCGGTGCACACTGATGACGCATGTGATTTAGAGCGACATGACGCACGTGATTTAGAGCGACATGACGCACGTGATATAGAGCGACATGACGCACGTGATATAGAGCGACATGACACACGTGATATAGAGCGACATAACGCACGTGATATAGAGCGTCATGACGCACGTGATATAGAGCGTCATGATGCGCGTGATGCACACAATCTATTCCCCAGTTTGAAGACAGTCCCATAATCAAAGCATGATTTATCCAACGTGTTAAGAGGATGAACTGTGACGCAAGAAAAATGATTGGGAAAATCAAATAGAAATTGCTTAAAGAAATGTTTCTACCTCATGCTAATTATAGCATGATGTAACAAACGTTGAGATAAATAGGACGGTTAGCTTTTCGAAGTATTTCAATTAAGTAATTACTAATACAAGGAAATTAATGCACGTAAAGCACTGTCTTTGATTGTAGATTGAAATAATTAGGCAGGTCAAATTATTTGTAATTGTAGTTGCAAATCTGTAACCATTAAGCAACGTGAAGAGTCCATGAAAAATGAGTTACAGAGTAATTAAATAAATAACCGGCATACGCAAACAAAGCAAAGGCAAACAAAGAAGTAACTAACTAGGAAGCGAGCCAGCTTAGTCAGTAGGCTAGTAAGCAGGCAAGTTTAAGCCTGCAAGTTTAAGCCGGCAAGTTTAAGCCGGCAAGTTTAAGCCGGCAAGTTTAAGCCGGCAAGTTTAAGCCGGCAAGTTTAAGCCGGCAAGTTTAAGCCGGCAAGTTTAAGCCGGCAAGTTTAAGCCGGCAAGTTTAAGCCGGCAAGTTTAAGCCGGCAAGTTTAAGCCGGCAAGTTTAAGCCGGCAAGTTTAAGCCGGCAAGTTTAAGCCGGCAAGTTTAAGCCGGCAAGTTTAAGCCGGCAAGTTTAAGCCGGCAAGTTTAAGCCGGCAAGTTTAAGCCGGCAAGTTTAAGCCGGCAAGTTTAAGCCGGCAAGTTTAAGCCGGCAAGTTTAAGCCGGCAAGTTTAAGCCGGCAAGTTTAAGCAGGCAAGTTTAAGCCGGCAAGTTTAAGCAGGCAAGTTTAAGCAGGCAAGTTTAAGCAGGCAAGTTTAAGCAGGCAGCTAAACAGGCAAATAAACAGGGAAGCAGACAGGCAAGCAGACAGGCAAGTAAGCCTGTAAATCAGCAGGCAAGCAAGTCTGATACTAATGTAAATGAACCAAATGTTTTATTAGTTAAGATTACATAATAACAAATGATTGATCGGATAAAACTGCAAAAGTGTACAGATGAGGGATTGTAATCCGATACAGGGTCAAAATTTTATTTACTATAGTAACACAACAGCAATGGAATAAAAAATTGAACATCTTATGCATTTTTGTACGCTGAATGTTAAATCAGTGTAAGAATACAGAAATTTCAAAGCATTGATATAATATCGTAAAAAATCGCAAATTATCACTTTCAAAAGTATTCAACACGCTCACAGAATCAGTTCTAAATCGATAATAAATATCCTCGAACATCATAAGTGGCTTACGTGACAAGAATGCGGTATAACTTTCTAGAAAATAATTTACTTCCTCCACTTACGAAAACGGACTTTAGTTAATGTCTGAGACCCGCGTGAAAAGGAGGTCGTCGTTGAACTCTCTAATTCTAACATGGCGAAGACTAAAGAAA
>VOMN01059605.1:0-40820 GCA_014899125.1 Orchestia grillus | reverse complement strand
ATGCACACAAACCGGCGGCACATCAGTGTGGCCAGGGCATAAAGGCCCAAACATTTTCAACATATCCAAGATATTCAAGATATCATTGATAACATCATCCATAAGTTACGGAAATGGAAGATTTTGTGGGTAACTTATTTTTCCCAGACACAATTGAAGTTTTTCCTACTAATCTGGGTTTGAGAAATTTAGTGGGGTAAATCCTGAGTGTTACGGGCTCTTTGGTGTGCCTTCTGCTGTAGATAGGGCCTGGGACAGATTTGCCAAATTCCCTGGAAAGGATCTATAACTTTCAAAAGTGCTTCTTATCGACCAGTAACTGGAGATCGCCCTGAAGGACTGATTTATTGAGAATTAGCACGCATAACTCATTTGTCAATTCAGTCTGAACATGAAATAAATCTTGGAAAAATGTGGTGCATTTTCACGGACTTTGTTCATGGGGCACTCGGAAGCATATCATTACTTAAAACTAGAATTAATTTATTTTCTTCCTTGTAACTGATCACTTTAATTACTGCTCGTAAATATGAGCAGTCTTGTCACTTGAGAACGTAGGTTCAGCACTCTATTCACTCACTCTATTGAATAAAGTTTTTTCCTTATCACACTCGCCCTTCCTTGCTTGCAACACTTACTTGTGTGTCGTCTGCAAATCTTCAACGCAACAAAGCCATCTCGATGAACCGTCTTTTCTTTCCATGATTTGTTTTGCCGGCAAGTTGTGTTTTGTGGCATGTGATATAGAACTATTTGAATCACTGAAATTAAAAGACTAGTCAGCGAATGCGATAAGTCCATAGAAACTGTAGTCATGAAATCAGAGGAACATGATCAAGGCAGTCTAGCTGACATTGCGTTCACGTACCGCATCGCTGGATGCTGTGCCAAAAAACTTCCCTGTTTCCCAAGTACTTTCCATACTCTTTGGTCTATTATAATCTCATTAAGGTCTAATTCTAAACGGGCTGATATACGATATTTCTCATTGTGCGTTTACGATGCACAAAAGACTGTGAAGGTGGAGAGCAACGCGTTACATGGAGATGAACGCAAGCATGGTTGCTGGACTTACCTGTGTACCTGAAGCCTGAACCACTAGCTGCATCTCGCAATGCTATTCGTACGAGAGCAGCGTGGAAGACAAAATCGGACTGGCTGTACCAACCGGTCCCGTCTTTGACATCCCTGCTGAGACTTATTTAGCCGCACTCACTTGATGAGAGTCGTCCGCTACAATGCCATCAATTTGGCATGGATCGCGACATGCTCCGTATGTCATGAATTTTAGCATTGATGATTAAAGTCTGCATAAGGCGACGAAGAACGTTTAACGTGAGCTCCTAAAATGATGGATGGAACTCAAAATTCATATGCGGAGCTTTTTTCTTGAACGCTGGCGTTCGACAGGCTGGGTTGCCATAGCTTTGGATGCGTTCATGTCCTCATTATAGCGCGTCCATTGCGACAGAATGTTTTAAATGACTGTAGTTAGGCAAGAAAGCAATTGATTGACAGGCACGTCTAGTGACCAAGTTCTCCCCAGCAGCAGGAGAATGACTGTGCAGTGCCTTGTGCTCGGAAAGCCCAGTGTTTCCTGCAAGGGGTTCCGTCTTTGGGTGAATCTGCGGCCCCATAGCGTCGCGCCTTTTTGTGTACTCGTCCTCTACAAATTCCTCCTCTGTGTGGTGTATTAATGATGCGCGTGGCACGGCATCAAAATTCATACGTAAATTGCTGTGTCAATCCCACTCGTGAACTTGATGATTTTGTCGGCCTCCGTGTGTAAGATTTCGAGTAAAAGCCAATTACTTTGGCGCTTAAACATGCAGGATTATTCATCGAGTTGACACGGGCTTCGAAATGTGCTTAGTTGTGCTTTCGAACGGAGGATGGTTCTGAAACTTATCCTTGCTCAGTGAGTATCTGTCGTGTGAATTGCATATTGTAAGCTTGCTGTTCGTTCTGTGTGCGTAGATGTGATTGAGGAAATATTGTCTTTCCTTCTCGAGAGAGATTGGTGTGCTAGAGAGTGTTGTCATCCCGCGTTCCTTGGGGACCTAGCACCCTTCGAGTGATTTTTAAAATTACTAATCTCCCCTCAGAAAAGTAAGCTGATATTGCCTGTTCTCGTCAGAGTACATTGGGGACTTAGCGCTCTTCGTTTGATTTTTAAGAGTGCTGACCTCCACTCTGAGAGGTATGCCGATAGTGTGGACCTTCGAAAGTGTACCCTGCGCAATGTTTGCGACTTTGCATCGCTTAAACTTTGTGTTAAAGACAACCATGATCTGATAGGTTAATTTGACTGGTGTATTCTCACACAGTTTCAATCCAAGTTTCTTACTTGACTTCATGAATTGAGTGTTGCTTTTGTTGGGCTAGCTTAATTTGTCCATTTCCGACTTTTTTCGTGATGAAGTCGAAGTGCTGTGCAACCGACTTTCTGCACTCGTTTTTTCATATTTTCTCAATATCCTCAATTCTGCGAGAAGCATTTCATCAAGATGCTTCTTGCCCGTTACAAAAGATTCATCTCTAAATTTATGATAATAAACTTCAAAGATGAAGTATTGTATTAGCATCAACGATTCCTTTTTATCGAGACACACAGACAAATAAGGTACGAAGTCAGCCTCCGTAGTTTATTGAAGAGCGAAAATATGTTGAACTTGACGTTATCTTCTCGTCTTTTCTTCTTGGCATCGTGAAATTTTGTTGACTGAAACATTCTTCAATGCAATCTGCTGAGTGTTGTTTGTACATTAATTGATCTCTTAGCCCACCAGACCGAAATATATATTCAAGGGACTTGAACAACACGCTAAAAAGGTGAACTTATCAATGAACATCACCGAATTTTTGATAGGTAAAAATGAATTGTGGATCATACCGATTTTATTCAATAAATGCGGCCAGGAGTTGATGTTCTGGATTATTTCCTAATTTGGCTACACCGAAGTGCGAGCCACACTCGTCCCTAGGAACCTAAACCTAAGTCCTTATAGCACCTGCGATGAAGAAAGTTAACTCTTCAACTCACTATAAATTCAATTACATTGCACAGTTTTAAGTGTTTAGGACCCGATCCTCAGCGTGTAGCTTTGCTTCGTGAGTAATTTCGTCAAGTTACGTCGTCGTTAGTTGACCTGATTTATTACATTTTTTCAGTCATTCCTCAGTTGCAACTGAGTCATATCTACGAGTTTTGATATTTTTCTTGACGATAGACAATGTTCATCATGGCTGCCCGTGTTAGATAAAGTTAATGGAGCTGAGCTTCGTCGTTGACTTACGTTTTCAGAGATGAATTCCCTTAAAATGTGTAATTTTGAATACTTTGAGGAAGCCAAATGAATCTGTGTACTACGTAGAACCTTGTTCGTTTAGTTCATGTTTAGTATCATCCAATAAGTAATTTTTACTTGACTGATTCTTGTGGGGCAAGAAAAGACAAGCGTTAGCGTTCTTAAACACTCGTCATTAGTCCCAAATATACGTACACAAATATCACTACCAGGTGCGCCCTTTTTTGGTTGCAGAATTGGAATAAAGAAAGCACAGAAATAACAACTGTGCGATGTTTCCAGTCACGTGGTTTGATGTTTTTGATCCAGTGAATGAATATAATTTTTTTATCAAATATTACGTTGAAGCTGGCGATATAAATAAAGGGGTTGCCAATTTCCGTTGTATTTTAACGAGATTGTGAGGTTATTTCAGATGCCACCGAGCTTGGACTTGCCATACAAACGCTACCTTAAATTTGATATGCAATAATTGCCTGGCTACTAGAGATGAGAGCACATTGATACGGTCGTTCCAAAAATATTAATTATATTAACTTTATCTGCACTCTTCATGTACTTTCTTTGTCGAATGACACACCTCCTTAGCTGGTGTGTGCGTTTTTGCAGTATGAAACCTTTTGTAAGCGTCTTATTAAGTAATTTAAAGTTCTTCTGGCTCAAATATTTGCCTAGCTTCTTCTGAATCTTTTTGAGTAGCTACGGTTGTAGAATTCTATAATGAACTCATATTATAACATAGGTTAATTTAGTCACAGGTTAATTTAATATTAATTTTAATTATAATTATCGAAATCAAAGGCGATTCTTGTAAGTAAATACTTTGTGTTTTGATATATGGTGGTGCTCTGACACTATAACACATTAACATCAGAGGCTGAGTACGCACCTTTTATGACCAACGATCTTGCTGAATTTTCATCGATAGTTCAACGGCAGTGGCAATTGGTCGTGCTCAAGCCGGACGTATTTTACCTCTAACTCAATTCAAAATCTTGGCCGTTGATCTACTTCAATGAGTTTTATGCGTGCATGTTCATAAAAGGAAATACGTAAAGCAAAGTTGAAGGAGATTTGCATGAAAAAACGTAGCCCGGAGATGTAGCACCCGAGCTTGAATGGAGTATAAATGACCGTCTTATTTATTTTACGCGTACTTCACGACTCGTTTAAAATAAAACCGATCCCTCCTTTCAGAAAATTTGCCGGAATTCTGCGTACTCACCAAGCACACTGCACCACCCCAAGTACACATGTAGTAGACTTTCCAAAAATAGGTTGAGGTGTTTTGGTTACGTGGCCTTTGAGAACCTTGCCTTTATTCTGTGCGCTAAACTGGAGAGTTCCTTGACGAATAACGGTATCAGACGGATGAGAATAGTTTATTTTGTGTTCTAAACTGGACAGTTCCTTGACGAATGACTGTATTAGACGGATGAAAATAACTTATTCTGTGTGCTAAACTGGACAGTTCCTTGACGAATGACGGTATTAGACGGATGAAAATAGCTTATTCTGTGTGCTAAACTGGACAGTTCCTTGAATGACGGTATTAGACGGATGAAAATAGCTTTTCCAAAAGCTTAGGACGATCTGCAATTTCATAAGCTAATGTTGAAGCGACAACATGTTCCCACTACTGTCTGCAGTAATTCAGGGCGTCGAAATAACGCTCCGATAGTTTTTTCAGCGTTTAAAATGTTTTTGCTTTAATGACTTGACGGTCATCCAGATGTGCACTGCATACATTTCTTGGTCCGTGGGAACCTGCCGGAAGTTTCATTGCCTCCTATTCTTATGTTTGAAATTCTTAGCACTGCAACAGATCATTTGTTATATTTCTTAGATCATGTTAAGAAAAGATATTTAATGAACATATCCTCAAGTCTTACACATATACTGTAGGTTACATGCTGTATTGGATATCAAAGTTTTCTTTATGATCTGTGAATTTCCTTAATTTATTTTCCAATTTATGTTTGTTTTATCAGTAGTACATACGACTTTTATAGAAGTAGTTGTCATTCGAATTTTATTGATCACAACAATAATTGGTTAATTTTACATAAATTCCACAGTCAAGATAAAAAGGAGTACTACGGTAAAAGAAATAATTTTACTACATAGTAAAAGTGTGTGTGTTTTTTCTTGTATTTTACGTATAAAGTTTTACATTCTCTGAATTTGTACTGCGTTTTCTAGGAAGGGCTTGTTAGAAACCTTCCAGACTGATTTAGTTTCTTTTGGTATTGATGTTGCACTGAGTGACTTACAAGAGTAAATAAAACAGCTTTGGGAAGTCAAGTCACCAGATGATAAAGCCTGGGCGTCAGAATTCTCCAAAGCATCAATTTTTCGCTTCATCTAAACTTGCCAGCGGATGGGGAAAATGAACAATTGATATTTGTAGAAAGTCATTTAAAAAAAACAATTCCTTGTGCACACAGTTGTACATGCAGAAACAGTATCCTGAAAAGTAATATGAAAAGTATTGTGTGTGTTGTAAACATTTCTGAATTTAAAAAGACATGACGTATGAGAATGATCAAAAGTTAAAAAAAAGCTGTTCTCATTTCATCTTTAAGCGTGTCTATGGTGCCTTAAATTATTATGAAATAATAGTTGATAATGCTGATCCTAGGTGACTGAAAATTTAACCATTGAATTTTTTGCTATTCACAGTAACATCCGAAAATAGGGAATACAATTTGAAAGGATGAAACCTAAAAACAATGTGCCAAATTCTCTTTAATTTCCTAATTTTCACTGAATGTAGATATATAGATGATAAACATTCTTATGACTTTCAGGTTGATTGGAACAATATACAAAATGAAATGAGTAATTCGGTGATTTTCATGTAACCAAAATTAAGGAACATTTATCAAATTAATTAAAGTATTTTTAAACTATTCCTGTTCTTGACATACGAAGGGTAAGATAAAGATAACGCAGACCATTAATAACTAGTGCAGGATTTATCACATTGGTAAAACGTTCCAGAATAGATACCTGTTAAATCATAAATTGCAACGTTGCGAATTTAAAATTACGCAGCTGAACAAATTTCTGGACTTTCGAAAGTGTTGTGAGCCGAAAGTTAAAAGTTTATAATCATAGTCGTAGACTTACTCTGGGAAAAAATCAGGGCAAGCCAAGAAAAACTAATGTGGGAGAGAATCTTTTCATTCATCGTCTTGCTTCATAGGATCATTTCTTCACTGCAAGATACCTTTTTACGCAAATTTAAGATGAAACATCTGTAAACTGCATCGAGATGCATGCATCAGATACGCCTTTATGCCAGAAGCGCTCTGAGAAACCGCTGATGTGTAAGAAAACCAAAATCAGCTTCTGCAATCATGCGCGCTTATTGGTGCGAAGAAAATTGTCTCAAAGCGTTCTTTGGGGAAGGATGGAAATTTAATTTATCTAGTAGCGATTGTAAGAAGAATTGTTCAAGTTTCAGTCTAACTGTGTCAAGCAAACGGTTAATTTTGATGGGACAAGCGTCGTGGTCTTTGGATTTAAGGATTGCGCACTACACTCTCATAAGTTTAAATTCAAGAGTTAATGGTGTGCCTGACAAAAGTCTGTTTGAACAACGTGTCGTACCAGTGTTGCAAAGTTCTGGAATTGAGATTTCAGTGCTTTTGCAGGCTAACGCTGCTTGCCATAAGTCAAAGCTTCTTATGGACTTTAAAGGATCAAATGTTTGAGGATGTGAGTCGGTCAGTCCACACTCCCGACCTGAATCCCATAGAGAATTCATGGAACACATTCTGGCAGAATGTTACGGCAAGAAATCCAGTTAATGGAGAAGATTTATGATAAAATTGCAGGACAAATGTGCAAAAACCAAAGAAGCCTAATTATAAAATTTATTGTAGTTTTATGGCAGAAGACACACTACCGAGATCCAAAATAAGGGTCTAAGCATCATATGTTAAAAATACTCTTGTTTTGTGCTCATTCGTTTATTTATTTTCTTTTCTTTTGCGAGGTATTAATTTATTCTGTAATTTTAAACACTTAAAAGTAAGTAGATTGCTCATGTCTTTTTACATAATGTTTCAATTAACATGAAAAGTGGCAATAGTGTTAATCATCTATATATAGGGTGGTTAAATTTGAAGGGCCGATGTTGATTTTGAATAAAACATAAATTAGGTTCATAATAAGCCTGAATAACTTTAACGCGTTCTCGATTGTGTATCTTACCATGGTTCAAATTGAATTAGTCTGAAATAGAGAAATGTCAAATTAAATGCAGAAAAAAACTTGACGTTTAGGTATGGTTCACATTTAAAATCGGCCCTTACAATTTAACCACCCTTTACTTAGATTCAGTGGGAGTTATAGAAAAATTGATCTATTATATCTTTAGGTTTCGAACTTTTAACATTTGTTCCCTAATTTTGGACGTTACTGTATTTTTATCCCCTTTTCAAGTTTCAATTTTGTTGTAGTGTGCTCGTGTATGTACAATGTCGGGAAAATAGAATTCGCTGTATAATATCATATTTTAAAACCAATACTATTTTACAACTCATAACGAAATGTTTCCGGGAATTTTAAACTCAAGCCTGACCTCAGTTATAACATTTACAAATCAAAGTATCATAACCTGTTTATGTAGTTTCAAATTCACCATGAAAATTTTCCGGGACTAGAAAACCCTGCTAATGAGATGTAAGACATTGATACTATTAAACGTAATAGAAATGTCGACTTTGGTGTTGGTATAACGTCAGAACAAATTCCGTGTTAAAAGCCCACTGCAAAACTGACCTGTACCAACTCATCCAAGCTCTGCAGAGCGCTGGTTGTTAGCGGGTGTTGTTTTTAAAATTTATTTACTTTGTTTCGAACAAGTCCACCATTTTTAACCTTTCCCCCAGAACTGCACAGGTAAACCACCTTGTGCAATTAATGTCGTCCTCGATGGGTTCTAAATAATTTTTTCCTTGCAAGTACCTTACATTTTGAAAAATGGTCACAAAATAGTACCAGGAAAATTGAAACCCTGATCTTAATTTCTTCGATCAATCGAGGATTTATTGATCCGTATCTGAGTTCTCAGTTCCAGCAAGCCTTTCCTATTCCATGACATCATCGCTTGTAATAATCATGAATCGAGGAGCGGGAGGAGGGTTTTCATTTTTTTACATGCAAAACGAGCGTGTTTGTTTCACGGTGACATTCCTTATTTGCGGCGATGGTGGAGACACCGGTAAGTTCAACGGCTGCTTGGTGTGCTTGCTGAGGCCAATAACCGATTCTTTACAACTCCATACTCAGAATTATGTTGGTGCTCTATTATCGCATCACGAATTTGGGGCTTGGTTCACCATATTGACTTCTATAGCAAAAACGATCGCGTCAAAACTTTATATGTGATTGTTGAACAGCCTTCCTGTTCAATGTGCTGTACTAAGTTTCATTTCATGCAGTTTTGCTCGTAAAATATCGTATGCACTTTTTCTCTGCCTGCTTCATTCGATGCTTGAACTTGCAGTCTTACATATTCGTATTTGTCAGTATTATGTATTCAATGCTTCTTAAATACTTTCCGTACAGAGTTGCGAAGGATATTTGTTTTTGTTTTCACATTCCCTTTGATTAGCATTTGTTGTGTTTGAATGCATATTAAGTTCAGATATTCAAAAGTTCGACGCCAGAAATGGTAT
Source organism: Orchestia grillus (assembly GCA_014899125.1). NCBI lineage: Eukaryota > Metazoa > Arthropoda > Malacostraca > Amphipoda > Talitridae > Orchestia > Orchestia grillus. The sequence goes on along the minus strand of VOMN01059605.1, from coordinate 31,822 downwards.
GCGGGCGTGCGCTTTCCAAGAATATAAGTCCGGCGGTGCGTCTGATGAATTTATCTGTGTCGTTCTGCTCTTTTGTTGTAAATCTGCATAATTTTCTTCGCTAGTCTGTTAGAATATGAAGCCAACTCCTAGTACGATACCTGTTGACAGACGCTCACAGAATGCATCCGCAGAACTCGTCGGCTGTTATATTTGATACGTGGGAAGAATTTGAACCTCTCATAAGAATGGTACAATTTATAGATTGATAGTTCATGGATCAAAAACATTTAATTATGCTAATGAAATTTCACCATCAATAGTCGTACGATGCTCTGCTAACTCAGAATTTGCATGATCTTTCACTGCAGTGGCTTCGTCTTTCTCAACTATTGGAACAGTGTTTGTTGTTGCTGCTCAAGTCCAGGGCACGATCAGAGAGTCTCCTGGTTTGCCTCTTTGTATTGGACTCCGGCGAGAACTTGTGGTACGCGAGTAAAGCGCTGCCTTCCGTCATTGATAATGAGATTTGGACGAGTTATTGCTAGCTTTGAATAAGCGAAGACTTAGCTGATAAGGCAGACACTTGTGGTACTCCTTTTCCGACCGTCCCTCTCTCTTTCTCTCTCTCTCTCATATGCTCAGCGTTGGTTGGTCGGTGGGTCTGGTCCAGTGAAATTTTGTGTGTGCAGTGCATATTGCGAGCTGGAGCGTTGTTTTTTTACGTGTGGAGGCGGAGGGGCTTTGGGGTCGGGCAGTGGAACAGGGTTGGTATTGCCGGTGTCTGTTGGACTGAAGAAAAGGCTGCTCGTGAGTTATGGCTCGAGAAATATCGGGAATATTGGCACGGGGACTGAACTGTGTGCCCGGCGCAAGAAATGCACCTTGCATTGTGGCCCCCAGAGAAAATCTCTTTTTCTGTGCTCACCATTTTGGTTGGTTAATGAGCAACCTCATGATGTTCTCTCTGTAATGGACGAGCAGCCAATGCAGAACCAACTAATGGGTCCTTTGGGTTAGGCTCCTATGAATACTTTGCGTATGTGCAGTGGGTATTTCACGTACAGTACTCCGTGCAATGGCTTGTTTGTTGCTTAAATTTCTGAGCAATGGATTGATGGCAGCCCGCATCTCGCGTTCCTTTGTCTATAAGTTGCATGGCAAGTTCTTCAGATCTCTCACTCATTTTTCAGTCTGAAGAGCGTCTCCCAAGACACGGTTTAAGGGTATTTGATTTTTCAGCTAGAATTTTCTAGAGGCGATTTTTCGTTACCGTAGTATTTTGCTGATCTATTACCTCTTTCTACGCCGTCGATTGATTGATGCAATTATTTATCACTCGGGTTTGCAAGTGGACTCTATTTGGAAAAAACTCTCTGTCATTCATTGTTGTGATAAAGTAACCCAAGTTTTTGTTCAGACTAGAATATACTGTTTCAATCCTGACAGTCAGCTACGTCTTCGAAGTTTGTCTTCCTTTTTCAAAATTTCCTACTATTTAGAATTATAATTGCGGACTAAATGATTTAAAATTCGGCTCGCTTACATCAAGGTATAATCTCTAACCGTAATATTAAGGGCGAGCTTACGATCATCTCAATAAGAGTCTCGCTTTTCAGACGTCCATTTGTTTAACGGATGTCTCGAGAGGTTCTCTGTTTATTAGAAGCTCTCTACGTGCCAATCAACACGCAACTTTGTCTCCTCAGGCCCATTGCTCATAAATTGATGAGATCCCATAATGGCTGTAGTTGATCACTTGAAAGTAACTCCTTGGGATTTCGCAGACAAAAAAGAGGCTTCGGTTGGAACAGCAATGGCTTTTGGAATGCAAGGTACAATTTCAAGCAAGGTGCAACGAGTCAGTAGCTCGGTTTGACAGATCGTGCGAAATGACAACCTTCGCTACTCTAGGCCGTGTTCTTTCTCTTTGGGGACATTCTGACAACGGATGGGAAGAGGGCGTCCGCCTCACTACCTACTCTTTTTCTTGCGGAATGGCCTTCTTGACAATTACACCGCACGGTAGCTCTGAATGTGTATTCCATTTGGAAAATGAGAATGTGTATTTTTTACAATGCGTTGGATGGTGAGTTTATAGTTCTTAGAAAGGATGGGAACTGCTGTCGTCGTTCAGTTTTCAAATCAGTTTATTTTAAAGTCAGTGGCTTATGTGTCTGAATGGATAGTGAGTCACCTGTATTTTCATATTTTTTAAACTGTAAGTGCTAATCAATTATTTAGTTCTACACTTCTGACGTGAATGCCTGTGTGACAATCAATCAGGAAAAGTCTTGCAAGCGTCCTGTACCGCTTGCATGAGTGTCAGGGCTAAATTATTGTGGACCTAACTTAGGCTTAAAAATTTTCTTAAGAAGGATTGCGCTTGGGTACTATGCAGGGTGTCTCAAAAAATATATACCGCACTTTTAAGTGCCAATACAATGGATCCCAATGAACCGATTTTATCATACTTAGTCTCATTGGATGCAGAAACTCATTCTGTATCGCACCATTTGATTGTTGGATGCTCTTGGTATGTTCGAATTATTTCTTCGTCACGTGATTTTTTAATTTTCTTGAAGCGTTTCTGAAACCATATTAATATTTTCTTGAGTTCTAGCACTACTTTTTCTTTTACTTCTTTCCTTGTTCAAATTGAGCACAGTTCCTTCTTCATTGAATTCGCGCACAATACGATACAAGGTTAATTTTGTTGGAGACGCTTTTCCACGAGAAGGTTCAGAAAACTGATGGCGCTGTTGTTGGTAGCTTTTTGTTTGATTGTAGCTCTTAACTAGAAAAGTTCGTTTCTCCTTTGTTAGTTGCATCTTAAAAGGGATTGGATCAAGCTTAGATAAAAACATTTCCAAGCAAATTACAATTGATAAGATCCAGTATCATATCTACAGTTATTCTTAAAATTTATTTTTCATTAAGAATTAGAGTGTCCTCGAATTACGGATAAAATCCATTTCGAGTTGTCACTGGATTAATGTTTTCCAAATGCAAAGTTTTTTTTAATTTGCAAAACTTTTGCAATTAAGTGATACAGAATGAATTTCTACATTCAATGAGACCAAGTATGATCAAATCGGTTCATTGGGGCTCCTTTTATTAGCACTTGAATGCGAGGTATACATATTTTTGAGACACTCCATAATCATGTGTTGGGCTCCAGGTGATTCACGTAAATCAAGATGTTCGGCGAAACATTCTACATTGGACATCTTAATAATACTCTCGGTGTTGTGCTTATTTATTTCACGTCAGCATCTTAAGGAATCAGGAGAAAATGCCCGGGTCTCCAGAACGCATTCCATATCAGTGAGACTATGTCAGAAAAGGCAGTTTGCATCAGTGATACAGAAAATTAAATTATACCAACGGAGATTTACAGTAAACAATAGGACATCTAAAAGAATTAATATTATTTTTCTGCCAATTTTGAAATGGCGCGTCTCCTACCGTATAGAACGACAGCTAAAGAAAACCTCGTTTCAAAGACAGTTGGTGTCTGACATGATCCGGCATGAAATATTTCTTACTCAATCTAAAATACTAGAATTTATTTTAATTTTACTATTAAAGCCGACTCCTCATTTAAAAAATTAGACTTAGATGGTTTTGTTATAAAGGTGAAATGGTATAAAAAATGATACCATTGTCTCTCTAGTGTTAAATTATTAATTTTGTAATTGATATTAAATTTTTCCATCAAAGGTAAGAATCCTTTTACAAATACGAACAGATTTAAAATGAATTTGAACAAAAGCTGTAAGAGCACGCTGACTGTCAGGGCCAGGTGGGTGACATGCGAAGGTGTGCATCATTCATTCTCTGGAGGATGAAGCAAAGTTTTTGATAATGCGGACGTGCTTTTAAAATCTTTGTAGCATTTAATAGACTTCTAAAGTCTATCTTCCGTGTCCCGCTAATGACGTGTGAAGTGAGTGGCCTTCAGAAGCAGGTATATACTTCTCCTACATCGGCCTAATAAAGTAAGATTTAATTCGTGGAGATTTTCATGTACATTTTTTATTTCGAAAAATAAATTCATGAAAAATATAGACACACCCAAAATTCAGGATTTGGGATGAAATATCCCCCTCAGATTCTTGGGAATTGTGTCTGTAAGTGCTTTTGAAGTACATGAATAATTCATTCCTAATATAAAACATCATAGAAGGAATGCTTTGCAAGTTGAATGCTGTAAAATAATTATATTCAAGCTCTTAACGGTTTTTGACGCCAAGATGGAACCTCTGAACTCTGTAGCCCGTGAGCTGCATACTCGTCATGCGCGGGGTAGAGATCCACTGCGTAATTGCAATGTAGGAGCATGTATAAATAATTATAAGGGAATAGACCTGGGGAAACTTGATTGAAATTATCCTCTAATTTACACAGTCTTAGTGCTTCAAAGGAATTTTAGTGCAACACTGAACTGCTTGCAGAAGAAGAGACTTCAGTTCTGAAATTCAGATCTGTCCGTTGATAATTACGTATAATTTGAAAGGTTTAGGCCTTAGCCTATCTTGCGATTTTATGTATTTGTGGAGCTGTCCAACATCTAAGCAGTCTCGCATAAATGTTTCTGTGAGGCTCGCAACTTTTGTACGTATAATTGCTCCACCAAACGCCAAATGGCGGTGAGTACGAAATGGCGCGAACGCCACTCGAGCCATTTAAATTACACAAAACACTGTCTTACGTAATGCTTCATCTATTGTGATACTGATAGATGACTTTGAATTCTGTTTTGCTGATTAGGACGGGAAGATTTTCTTGTACGCTTCAGTATTTGATTTTTCTGCTTAATTTGGGGTAATCATCGAGTTTAAATTTTACAGTAATGCTCCTGTTTGTCTCTGAAACCTTTGTTTGCATAACAGTGTTTTGAAGTCGCTATAGCGATGGGGCTGTTTTCACACTGGCTTCGATCACAAGGTACAATGAATCCAGACGCTTTGTGAGTTCCACCGCGCTCGACGTTGTTATCAATGAGGGTGAAAGCTAAAACGAAAGCTCCTTCAAACCGAGTCGTAATGGAAAGGCTTTGATTGGTTTCGTGCGGGGTATACGTGATGGAAGTTTTTTCAAAGAGGTTGGACTTATGAGCCCATTCCAAATTTTCTCAAAGTGGTTGGATTTATCAGCACACTCCTAATATCTTTAACCTTCCACCTGATAGTTTATTCGCTCAGTTNGTGCAACGTACACCCTTGTAAATTCATGCAAAATGTAGGATCGGGTGCGGCACATCTCGATGTCAGGAATAAGTGCTACGTACTTCTTGTGCACCGAGAATAAACAGGCTTGGGAACACATTGTTTGTGAGATACAGTGAAGCGACCGTTGTGCCTCCTCAATGCTGGGGTCCTCGAAACAATTTTCTTTCTGAACTTTGATAACCCTTTTAATTACCATCGTAGCCCATTCAAAGGTTTTACTCTGTAAGACATAAAAACCTGTTTTTGCTCTACATCATGATGTAACTTTGATCAAAAGAAAAACAAGAAAAAACACGCAATGATACATAATTCGTTTAGTATCTGTGGGTATGAAGTTCGGAAAGAAAGGTCTCTAATTGATTCCTTAATAACAGGGTATGGTGTGAGTTCAATAAGATCTATGCAGCCGTCCGTCTTCTGCCTTTAAGCAATTTATCAAAAGCGTGATAGAACTATACTCATTGGCGCGAGCGACCTCGCGCTCTTCGAGGACGGTCCATCTGTGATTCGCCAAGAGACTTCGGTCCATCTGAGCCCAGTATCGATGAGGCGGTGCAGGGCAAGGGCGAGCCTGTATAGCTGTCCCTGACGTTCGTATTTATGCGTTCTAAGTACAAGTGTTGCTCATATGCATGTCAGACCCTGAACTTTCTTCATCTCAGAGAACTGTCTCCCTCTCTCTCTCTCTCTCTGCCCGCCGCTTTCGAAGAGCGTGGATTGTCTCCGCCCGCCCTGGCTCTCCTGCCTGCTCGCCGTCCCCAGCTCTGTCGGTGCACGATTACATTCGATGTGGCGGATCCTTTTCAGGTTTATCTATGCATAGCTAATTAGTTAATAAACCTAGATGGTATGTAGGTTTACCTCTATGAGGGTAATGCTACGCGTGAGTAATTGAAATAGGCTTACTGCTGTTGCCTGGGAAAACACTAGTATCCGAGTGTCCTTATATTTCGCTGGGGTATTTGTATACTGCACTTCTTTCGAAGTCAGTTCTTTTCATCTGCTTTAGGTTATTTGGCCCTTAGAAGTATCTCCCTATCCACACCTATAATTCGTGTGCAGTTAAAGTTTGCTTGATGTCTTCGGCATGTCATTACTTCAGTTGTTTTGAAAAGATGATCTGCTCTTCGTATCTACGGTACATTAAGTGCTTAAAAAAACACAGGACTGGTTTCCAAGAGCTGATACGTTTTATGACATGTTTTTCATTATATGCTCTCACTTGGCGCTTTTCTACGGGATTTAATTCAACAAAAGTTTCAGCAATGCAATTTTCATAGATGTTGTGGTGCATCTAGCCACATAGGCAGGTGCTATCGTTTTCTGAAGTGATTTCACAAGATGTAACATCGTAGCAATAAAGTATTGTGCACTTCTTTAAGTAAACTAACAGCAGAGTTTACTGTTCTAGATCTAACCGTAATTAAAATTTGTCTTTACAGAGTAACGTCCACAGTGATAGTGGGAATTTGAGACCTGATTTAAAAAGTGTGGCATCTGTTGCTAACGAAATACTCTTATTTATGCTTCCTCATGAGAGAAAGAATACGGGAACGATTTCCTTGTTTTTCGGAAACGTGGAAACGTAAACCAGATTGGGAAAAAATAGCCTAGGACCTTGGTAACACGATAATGTGAACATAGATTATTTTACTGCGGATCCCTTCCTTTCTGGACGTTCTAATACTTTTTAAATCTGTTCGAAACTTAAGCACATTAATTACGCGTAACATAGTGAGCCTACGTACAGTATATGTTTCAAGGATCAATTTTTAATGCTTATTGCGTTTAGTTGTCATAGAGCCCGACGCACAGTACTCCTTGGCCTGGTGTTCCAACCAAGGGTCCTGATAGTTCTTGGCCTGAAAAAACAACACTAAACTATGATTGAGCTGAGACTGAGGTGTTCCTGTAATACTGCTTTAAGTGAGACTAAAGCTGATTTTGTGTATTGTTTTAAAGTTTCAACTTCGTCTTTTCAGGCTCTGGAAGTAGATAAGGTAACGTAGTTTGTCTGTGAAGTTTATCTTAACTTAAAACGTTTACTTTGCGTTCGTTTGGTTGTCCATTTTTAATTCGCGTTCGATTTACTTCATTAACAAGCAACGAGGCGCATATGTGTTGATGATGACAGGACACTGCGCTGCGCCTCTTGTAGAGGTCAGTGTGTCCACCATCCGGGAACCTCATGCAAACGATGTCGTCGCTTATGAGAATCTAAAAATTATTAAAAAAATCATATGAATTTTTTCATAATTAAAATCTCTTCAGTGAAGAGAGTCCTTGGCATAGATTTCTGCAGCCTATGCTTTCGAAATCATTAAATAGATGACGCTCGCGGGATTACGTACGCTGGTGTAAAGGCTTAACATTCCCATGTTATTGACTGCTCTTTCGACATTTTTTGGTGACGTGCACCGAAACTTTAATTTGTATCCTGTATCCTAGTAATGAAGAGTCGTTCAATTGTCAGCGAATTACGTATTATTCAGTCATTTTTCAGTCATTTTACGTGGAATGTGATCAAATTTTATTTGATCCTCATGACCATGAGTGAAATGCTTGGCGTTTCATAATAATAAAGATACCCAATATTTGTTCGACACGACGATGTGTCTATCCTCTTGAAAGAAGAGTCAATACGACTTGGGTTTCGCTGCTTGTATGGTATCAGCACTCATACCTTCGGTTTCGCAGCTTCTATGGTATCAGCACTCATACCTTAGGTTTCTGTACTCGGGTATGCACGATGCGAACCGATATGCGACCATAACAGGCACGGCTGTCCACTAGCTTGAGAACGCAGAACATTCAATGACTAGAAACATTTGAACTAAGTGAGTCTCAAGTTGTTTATTTAGGCCAAGAATAAACTTTGAAATTTCTTGAGAAAATTGATATTTTACAAGGAGCAATTTAATTTCGAAGTGGCTTAGCCGTTGTTCTATTACATGAGACTGATACGCGAGTCAATAACCTCCCTGACAAAGTTGAAGAGCTCAAATAATGCGCGAATTAAGTAAGCATGGCTATCACGCGAGCCTCATTCTACACGAGGCTTACACGCGAGACTCATTTTACATGAGACTTATACGCGAGACTCATTTTACACGAGACTTAAACGCGAGACTCATTTTACACGAGACTTACACGCAAAACTCATTTTACACGAGGCTTATACGCGAGCATAAAACACAAGGCTGATACAAGAGAGTACACGATATATATGTATAGATATGCACACCAGACCAAAAGACTGATTTTAAAATCTAGGTTACGAGCGAATCTATAACTCCTTAACATGCAACAAGAACCTGTCGAACACGATCACTTCCGGATGGTTTACTGCTTATAGTCTGTGGCGTAAATGAGTTTCCCTGTTCTATCAGATTTGACATCTTTTAGTTATTTTATGAACGTTTTTTTAGCGTAATTGGCTAGTATAACTTTTCTTTCAGACATTAATTGTTTTCTCCTTTTCTAAAGTTATTCGTCTATCCTATTAGTTCGTTCGTTTAAATCAAACGATTTAATGGAAATTCATACTTCGTATGGACGTTATGTTATTTATGAAAATAAATGCCTGATGTGGGGTTCTGTTAAATAGTTTCCTTCTGATATGCTAAGAACTACCACTCGGTGCTTCAGCAAAACCTGTCTGTGATGAAAAAATTAACAGCTTGGTTGTGAAGTCTTGGATCAAATTGAACTTCGTACTAAGGAAATATTTTGCTCCAGAAATCTAGGCTCGTATTGTATAGGTGTTACGGCGCAGGGGTTCCTAATTGTATTTTATCATGTAGGTTCTTAACGTTTATTACTAATGTCGTGAGCAGTAACTGCTTGCTAAAGAATCTTCCTAATTTTTAACTTCTAAGGTAGCTAGTATTCACACCGCTATTTATTTTTGCCCACTTTGTCTGTACCGGTTATGGTACAATGCTTGAGGGATCTCTCTTGGCCTACCAGACTTTTACCCACCCCAAGTTTATGGCTTTTTTTATCATAGATGCATTTTCTAGTGAATGAAATAAGTTTCATCTACCTTTCGCATCAGCACGAAAGCATCCTCATGAGCAATAATTATAATTCTTTTACCTTGTCATATCAACCATGTAAGTGAGTGTTACATTTCTCGAAGCCGAAGTACATGGAAACATATATTTTTCCACACACACGATATCTTACTAGAGAACTTATTAATTGTCATATCACACCAGCGCTGATTACGGAAGCACACTGTATGTCCTACACTGTATTTCTCCAGCATAGCTTAGAGAAGTGCACTTATGCACCGAGCAGATGTGCCACACTTCTCACCAGTAGTCATCTACAAAGTTTATCTCTTGAATATAGCTCATGGAAGTACGTTAATCCACCATGCACAGATGTCCTCATCTTCGTTCATCTCACTCGAGACGCCTGTTGCAATGGGGACTGAGAGCGTTGTGAAAGCTGCAGGTTGCCCACGCTTGGACATGGAAGGCTGATGCGCGCACCTTATTGGTCCATGACTCCAACATTGGTTTCCCTGGCGTATTTTATGCCCACGAAACGGGGGTTTACTTGCTAGGGTAATCTGCCGGGTGCCTTACTGTACATTGTTTTTTTCTTCTTGCTCTCAAGCTTTCTTTCCTCTTCAGCGCTTTAGAATTAGCGTCTTAGCAGCGTGTCTAGGGGAAAACAGACGATGAAATTACTAGTTTTTCTATGTCGTACTAATTACTATTCTTCTTTGCATTAGCGAAGATAGTTCATGAGGAATTTGCTCTGTGAAAAAATTTGACTTCTGTTAAGAAGTACTCCGGGCGGAATGTTTCAGAGCTTGCACCTGTACTGTATGGTTAGCCGCGGTCTAACAAAAATGTGTGAATTATAACATGGTAATTCTTGGTAATAGTTAATGAATAATTTTGAATATATTAGTCTGGTGTAATTGTAATTAATGCTAGAAATAGTTCATGAATAACTGTCTTTAAATTAATCAGGCGTAATTGCAATTAATGCCCAAAATACTTAATGCATTAGTTTCAATAAATTAATCAGGTGTACTTGCAGGAATAGTAAATAAAATTACTAACCTTGCAGTGAAATGCTTGTTTGTTGCAACTCAGTTCAGAAAGTTTCAGTATATTTTATTTACAAGATTAGACTTTGTAAAAGAAGTTTTCGCTAGAAATTTTAAAGTTTACTAACATTATTTACTCATAACATTATTTCTGCGCCTGCAATTAAGTATTATTTAATAATTCCTCTAGTTGCGAAACATTACAGAACGCTCATTTTTCCTATAAAACTTTGCTTCTGTACGACACCTGTATCGTATGAAATATTTAAATTTATTACTGATAATATATCAAATAGAGACAACATCGAGAATTCATTGACCTACTCACGTAAGCAAATATCTCTTAACTTTTTTCAATTTATTCACTTACAAAGAAATGAAAAATTATTATTTTAACTCAAGAACAGGACAACCTGAATTTTCTACATAGTGTTATTGTTCTCACGTGCACCCTCGATTCCTGCGAGCAAAGCTGTCGTCCTGCGCCCGCTGCACGTCACCCGGCCGCTGAGGCTCCTTACCAGAGCTCCTCTCAAGTCCCTGTTCGATTATTGCTTTTCACTTGAAAATACTGTAATGATGTGCTTATAGGATACTGTAGTTGCATAAAGGGAAAGGAGATATTCGTTTTGATTGCTCAACGATCATTTTCTTTCCCTTCATGCAATTATTTTGTGCTTTGCTGATATTTTTACACTAATGTCAGTGTAATTATTAAATGGGAATTATTTGAATTTTTACGGGATATTGAATTTATCGTTTTTCCTGTTGCAATTATGCTTTGTTGATTTCAAAATTCAAATGTTGTGGGTTCTATGATCTCAGCTGTCTCACGGTAAACTCAAAAGCCACAAAGCAACGCGCAATACACGATGTGAGAAATCTATATTTTTCAAAAGCTCGAAACCTAAATTCAGACGTCGCACACCCTCTCTAAAATTTATTTCTAGCTTCAGCAAGAACTTTTCCAGTCCTTGCTACTGATGATTTTTTCATAAATTTCATAAAGTTGTATTAATTATTTTATGAACATTTTGAAGAATTTCGATTCTATTAGTTTAAAATTAATGATTGGTTTAATCGTTTCAGAACATTTATTGAATTTTTTGCTCCAGTGGCAATTATTATCCAAGCTCTCTGCCCTGTGCGCACGCCTGTAATGTTTCAAAAATATTTTTTTAACGTATTATGTTTGTTTTTCTGCATCGAGCAGTTATTGTAGATTGGCATGAAATGTGTTTGCATCTGTACATCTACTAAGAATTGTTCTGAAATGTTTGTAAAATTTTCTCTGTTACCATGAACTTCCGAAAAGAAGTAAGGTAGGGAAGGAGGCCGCAAGCATAACCGTCGCTCGATTGACTAACGAAGTAAAACAGCTGTAAAAAATTCTTCGAAATTTAATATTTCCACCGTGAATGAATGTCAATAACAAAGTCTAGAATTACGATGCATGAGAGAGTCGAGGTTATTTTCTCTTGTCCAAATTTTTCTTTAGGAAATTCCCGGCTATGTTTGGCAAGCTCAGACAGATATTCATTTGAAGTGAATGAGGCTTTCTTCGTGGCATTGATGGTGCATCGAGAACTTATTTGATGGTGTCTCATATTACAAACAAGTGTGTTGCATGCAAGGGTTACCACAGTTTTGCCATGCGAATAGTGTTTATTAAAGATCTCGTAATTTGTTTTCAATGTTTATAGCTAACAACGTTGACGTATTTGTGTATTACTTACGTAGTTTTACGATGGTTAATTGTAGAGTATTTAATAAGTAATTCAGGATCTATCATAGTGTGTCAACGCTTATCCCACGAGTGTCCCTTAATAAAATAGCTGGCTAGATAAGTATAACATTTTCATTCTAGAGTTACATCATTTGTTATGAACCATCAATCGGTCTTATTTATGCGTCTCATTTTTATTCAAACCATTTACCTCTGCAAACCTTACAATTATTAAATTTTAGACATTGACTTGTCAACACTACGTGTTTCAATGGTACGTTTTTATCATAGCTACTAGTTGGTCCGAATGACTTGTGTGACTTCTAGCGCTTCTTATAGAATTGTATTCTAAAGCCCTCATGCGTACATATAGCCTTTATGAATCACTTATCGCCAACGTACTCAATACTGATCAAGAGGTGCATTAAGATGAGAGGACAGATCTTTCACCCTCTCATTTTGTTCATGATGGAGTGTAAGGGCTAATAGTCTGCACAAATGAATTACGGCAATATTATTTTTGACGTTTCTTGAAATTTCCGTAGGTGCTAAAGCAATCGCACGATACCTGAGACCTAGTTTACTTTCTTCCTCGACTCTGGTGGCTCTTTATGCACATATGATATTGTTAAATTCACAGTATTCCATCGGGGCTTCAGAAAACGGATTTTTATGGCGCTTTATAGTTACGAAATATATCATTTACGTACAGGCTGTATCAAACTTATAGCGAGCAAGCATTCGATTGAAAACAAGTACGACTTCAAAAATAATTTATTGTCACCATCGTAAGTGACCACTGAGGAACTAATCTTGAAAATCGACGTTACTTTTTCTATAGTGCGGCTTTTTGATATAATGTGTAGTTTCCATAAACTATCAGTAAACGGTCCCGCATTTTATTTCACTTCAGTAACTTGCCTTCCTCATTGAATTGTTTTAAACGTTTTTCGACACAGTGCAGTTGCGCGATTGCAGCCTTTTACAATGATCACGAAAATCCATGACCGGTTTGTTTTCTGGGAAAGCTTGCACTTTAATTTACCTTAATTTATTCATGTTCATTTGCAGTTCACTGAATGTTAATTCCGTTTCATACCTACATCTTTCCTTTTTTCTTCCTCGATCTTCTTTTCTATTTCTTACAATTTTCTCAAAAAATACTTCTTCAAAAACTTACTCATTTTTGGTTTATGCGATGATTTTAATTTCTACTGCCCCACTAAAGCGAGCTGTCTCGCTGCCACGTTATGTTCCACAGCACCACACACGTGAGTTCATGTTAATACCCACGTCCCGTTTGATGGAATAGATTACATTATCATTCTGCTCAGCCTGCGGATCCGCGTAGCTGCGTTGCTATTACTGAGCAAGCCTGTAACACACTTGAAAATTTTGCGCTCTTTTCTTGTGCTATGCTCACCTGCGTTGCATTTGCATTGCTAACAGAGAATTCAGCTGCATCGCATGAATTAGCCATAGCTCACAGTTGGGAAAGCGTTCACGAAACATCTTTATGCGCAAGTTTTCCATTTTTCTTTCCTTGTAATTCTCAGCACGAATCGCAGTTTAATACAGGCGACGTCCTCCCAACACTAAACTATTTATTTAATTAAAATACCACATTGCCGTCATGCATTTTATTACGTACCTACCTGTGTTGCGACATTTATTACAAGTTCCATTCTGAAACTATGACAAATGTTTCATTCCATTGGTCACACAAATTCTGGTGACAGAGATAATTTCATCCGACTTAGGTTCCTGGGAATCATGTACATACATATAACCTTATTGAGAAATTGCAAAGAATTGTTTATCTACGTATCCTATCAGGATTTGCCCTCCATGAGGGCAGGTAGGAACTCAGAACTTTTCTCCAGCAAGAGATCACTAACTCACGAGTACGGAGCCCCAGCGCTCGTTGATGGACCCTGATGTCCTCAGGACTGCTCCGATCTACCCACCGCACGTTGAGCTATCGCCAAGAGTTTGTAATAGGACTAATTTCGTCATTACTTCATATTGTTCGTTATTTAGTTGTATGATTAGTTGGGAAGGTCTGATCTTTCCTTTTTTTAAATATTTTTTTCACCGTCGTCGTACAGTGCCTCAGAATTCGTGCACGAGGATCTTCAATATTCTATTTACTTCATTGTAAAAAATTTTATCTGGCCTGATTATCACCAATGAGACGTTTTTTCACCTGCTAATGTAGTGCAACCTTAAAATTAACTTGAATTTAGGGCTCATTGTAATTATTACTGATTTGCCATTGAATTGACCTTCGAAACGAATTATTTTTTACCAGTATTTATCATTCGCATGCTATGGGAGTAAATTGAAGACGAGGGCTTAAAGCTTTTTTAAGATATTTCAATGACTTTCTTCAGAATGATGTTCAGAACCTAGGGAAGCAGCACAAAGAATTCAAGAGAAAGAACACAGAAGTTTAGCCAATGATTCAAGGGAGTTGAATAGTACGCGAGCTCGTGTTAAGGCCACGCACATGATATTTGTTTCTTATGACGACTTCGATTTCTAGGGATAAAAATTTGGACTTCCTGGGTGCTATTATTGAACAATTCATCTTGTGTTTAATGCTTATGAACAGTGCGTTATAATTCTAGAACATTAATGTTGTTTTATGAAATTTGAACAGTAGTGTTGCGTGGCAAAGTCTTTGTTATTATAACCATTTGCTGTTATTACCGGCAGTAGGAGGAACACACAATTCAAATAGACCCTATAGCTATACTTTTCGAGTCGTTTTAGATGAGTTTGCTGGCCGTGCCCTGGACATTGGTTTACCTGAAACCTTAATACATACAAGTGGATCGATCGTCTATGATCATTGAAACCAAATCATCATAACTTTCCCATGTTAGTTGTCTTTTATAGTCGACATTCCATTTCGCTGGAGATTATTTTGAGGAGGGAGTGATGCTATAAGCTTTGGTGGTTGAATGCAATATCTGCGGGCGAGCTTTACGACCGAAAGAAATTCCATCATATGGCGCACTGCGCTGCACCATCGAGGAAAGTGGCCAAGTTCATTCCGATAACGGCTCTCCGACTAATACGATGAGGCAAAGGCAAGGGTAGCGGCGTTTTTATGACTAACGAAGACAGCTTGATGCCGACAGCGGATTACGTTTATTTTTTACAGTTGAAGCAAGGTAGGATGCCAGGGTGCATTAGTGTGCAGGTCATGTTGGCGGCTGAGGAGGAACATGGTAATGCCAAAGCAGGCCAGGAACTTCATACGCAGGCCAGGCGAAAGCAAAGGAAGAACCAGGTAATATCAAAGCAAATCAGGGTACATTAAGGTACCAATCGGACTGACTCACAAAGACGACAAAGATTTTGACCACTTCGGTCACACTTTCAGAAGGCCGCGGGTAGCACGCGCCCGAACTTTGAGCTAGGAGCGGTAGGTCACAGACTGAGCTGGGGCAGAGTATGCAGAGTTTTAGTATTCGTTAATAAAATGCCTTTGGTTTTGATGTGTTCCATAGGGTGTGCGTGAGGTTAAAAAAATGGTATACGACTTTGATGTGTTCCAAAGAGTGTACGTGAGGTTGTAAAAATGGTATACGACTTTGATGTGTTTCAAAGAGTGTACGTGACGTCGCAAAAATTATATACGACTTTGATGTGTTCCATAGGGTGTATGTGAGGTTTTAATAATGATAAAAACGTGCGGGCTTCTTTGATTACTTGGGCTCTTATTGAACTCAGGTCACAAGTGTGTGCAAGTCACAAGTGTGTGCAAGTCACAAGTGTGTGCAGATCACAAGCATGTGTAGGTCACATGTGTATGCAGGTCACGAGTGAGTAACACCACGCCAGCCTCCCAGCGAAGAATATGAGCATCACCACACCAGCCTCCCAGCGAAGAATATGAGCATCACCACACCAGCCCTCATTGCAGCGGCCAGAGCTCCTCCGTAGGAGTTCCCTGAGGCCCTGATTTCATCCTGAGGTCAGCCGTCGATGTGACCCCCTCACGCGACGCCCCATAACACACCAGCTTTTTCTGCTCAATTTTCGGACTCGAGACTTTCTGCTTGGTCGGCTGCTCGAAACCGCGCTTGCCTTTCTTTCTTCTGTGTCTTATACATTCTCGGCACCGATGTGCTCAAATATACTCCCTCACGTTATAATTTCTTCTTTCGAAATTTGATCTGTTAACTTTTTCAGTCTGCATTTTCCCCTAGACTCGTGACCAACACGAGAGGCTCAGCCCTCTCAGGAGCGAGGAGGCGTGCGCTGCAGTGTGGGATGAACTGCAGTGAACGTCTCCGGCGAGCATGCGCACGTAGTGTGACCTATGAGCCTCAACGGGAATTTCAGACGCTGGCCTAAAGCCACATTAGCTCCAAAGTTAACCGATCGGTCCAGCTTAGACTTATTTGAGAAGAGTAAAATGAGGTATAAATGCTATTTCAACTACGTTGTGTGGTAGTTTGATCTCTCACAGCACTTTTCGTGGTGCGTGTCAGTTGAACAAGTCAACATAGCACAGCACGTCCCCTGCGACTGTAATGCACGAGATCCTGTATACGAATTCATCTACTTATTTTTCGGTCCCCGTTCTGTGGTGGGTTAGAAACTGCAGTTCGCTTCTCGTTCAGAGTGTTTCAGCAACAAGAGTTTGAACGAGTGCGACTCGTCCATCGTGAAAAAACAAAGCTATTATTATTATTCGATCTTTTTCCCATCTTTTCATGACTGTTCATTTAATGCACATGCGTGTATAGCTGGCCTTCCGAATAGCATTAGTGTAACGTTGTCTGACCACCGGAAGCAATCAGGCGGGTGGAGTAACTTTTCTGGATTTTCTTAGTTGACAAAGTTGGCGACCCCATCCTCTGCCGTCACTTCCAGAGCATGCACATGGGTCTGTTAGGCAAGTCTACGCCATTGTCTGCCTTGTCTGCCCTGCCACACTGTTTTTGTATCAAATAAAACTTCTCTGAATAACTTACTCGGGTAATTTTTACTCTCTTACTCAAAAAAGTACGAGAATATTGTGCAAGTAGTTGAAGCATTCCCAGAGCAAAACTTTCTTCATTTTGGATGTCTGGGTGTTTTTTTGTCGTACATTTTCATAATGGACATCGACACTTTCATTCTCGGCACCCTTTCATTTCTTCATATTATCAAGGTACGGATCTGAGATGTTTGGTATTTCTGGTCATCCAGATTTGAGCTCATATAGAAAACGAACCATTTCTTAATTGGGCTGTTTTAAAAATTTTGAATTATTTCACGACCTAACGTCAAACGCGCTATTTACGTCGCGGTGTCTGACATCGCCCGAAATCTTCCCACTTTCCTCTCTCAATTTTATTGCTTGAAGTATAAATCCTATGTTAAAGCAGCTCGTGAACGCGTGACATTAGTCTAGCCCTTGGCTTAGTTGAAGATTCGATAAAATACTGGGTAAATCCAAGATTTATTTTCTTCTCGCTGTCAAAAATTTCCGATGACCTTGTTAAATCTATAACAATCAAATTACTTTTTCCAAAAGGCTGCTTTAGCTTTGTACGAGAAACTATTTGCAGCCTTATATACATACATACCTATATATATATATATATAAATAACCGTATAATCTTTTTGGTGGCCAAAGGATTAATTTAAATTATACGGTCTCGTTGCTCAATCCTTCTACTTGCTGCAGTTTGATTAACGATACAGTACGATCAGATTACTCGAAAGTATGCCTTTTGCGTTTTGATTTGGAAGTAACGATTACTATCATTGTCTAATTTTTGGTTTGATTTCGCAATATTTGTAGCTTATGTGGCTGGGCTTATTAATTTTTTCAGTTATCAGTAGAAATTGCGTCTCTCAGATAAATTATGCAATGCGTACCCTGCTTAGAAGTTGAATGTTAGTTATTTTTTGTGAATCAAGTGACTAATAAAGCTGTTTTACACATTCTTTAGTGCTCCGTAAACTTATCTGCAGAATGCAAGTATCCCGCTGGAGTCCTCAAATCTACCGAACAAGGAATTTTCGCTCAGGCAGCCTCTTTTTCGTGGATGGATCTTGCAAGTTATATTTATTAATTTGGCCATTAATTGCTCGTTATAATCGCTCAGAATGGCTCTGTTCACAATAGGATCGAATTCCACTCCGCCAGCTCATGCGGTGCTGATGCCATGGTCTCCGGAGTAGCTCGATCTCCTCATTGAGGAGCTATACCCCGCGTCTGGCAGAGGTATGGTAATGGTCAGGATCTCTGCCATTATGCTCTTCCAAGAGAGCATTCATGTTACCTATATTTCGCAATGCTATTAATTGCAGCCCGGTGGTGATGGGTGGTCGAGTTACGTGTAGCACATTGGCATCTCTGGAGGCTATATACGTTCTACACCAGACGAAGAAACAATATTGCTTCGTTAATATGGCTGCTTCAGCATGCCTCAGACACTACTAGTGTTTGCTGCTGCTCTCAGGAGCCACAAAAATTGTTTTTTATTCTCTAGCTCAGTTTTGAATACAGAATATCACAGACGAAGTATCTGCAGCGCCTGCGATAGAGTCTACTTTTCATATTTATAAAGTCACAGTTATGTTGAGTTTCAAATTAATGAGGGATGATGGATATTGTGTCAGCATAGTTGAGTAAAGTTGCTTATGCTTAGCGCGTGTTTGCAAACTTTGTTTTAATGTTTTTTAAACGAGCTTTAAGTGAACGATTTGATTTAAATTAGACAGATCTGAGAATTTCGTATCTAATTCTACAATAAAGATTTGTCGTTATAATTTAACATGATAAAAATATAATTTCTCAAAGACGATTCTGGTAAATTTCTACTAAAGAATTCTCGTGTTTCGCAGTAACGCCTAAAATCTCATTGCGAAGAGCCTGACGTTCATCAGTGTATTGCGTGCACTTTCTCTCCATGTTTATTGTTTTATTAAAACTTACCTAGTTACGTTACCCATCGGCATTTCCGACCGAGTGGTTAGTCGAGATGGGCGGAATTCTGATCCTGGGACCGCTGTTGTACTCAATTGTCGAGGCTGTGATTGACGCTGTTGAAGTAGTGATTTATGACGATAATTTCTGTACTCATTTCGGGTCCGATGTAGTGTCTCACCCCCAATTTCATATTGAGGTCTTTCAAGTTCAGTTCTTAAGCTCATCTAGTTTACGGAATGAAGCAATTGGAAAAACTGATCAGAATAGCTTACGTATTTACTGGCTTCATCAAATACTTTTAATATCATGACGCAAAAGTTTAACTAAACTTAGGAGTTAACCTAGCATTAACCCAATACTATTGATGGTATTATGATGGTTACTTAAGAAATATTTAATTCGAAAATCAATTGTGATACATTCCGAAAGGAATGCTTTCGATCCATGCCCGTACAGTATGTCCGAAGGTAAACCACGACTCTGTTTTGCTCGAAATATCCGTCGTATAATTTTTGATTTTACATTGAACTGACAGTATCACTTAATTTTAAATCATCAACAACGCATCAACGATTCTTTTAGCTCGACTTCTCCAGCTGTCAACAACGTCGAGCGTCACATGGACTTTCGTAAAACGTAACTGGCGTACAAGAGCTGTCGTACATTTTTTGAATTATACGCACTTACTGTCAGCATTGTTAAATATCCGCTCTCACTTAATTTTCCGCCAATCTAATCTTGTATTATAGTGAATGATATTCTTTTCAATCTCTTTTCTTGGATTCAAATAATAAGAGCCCATACTTCATTCGGCTCGATTAATTTTAGTATATGTGTTCACAAAGCAATGTACATTCTCGCAAGTGTAGTCGTTGACCTGAATATTCATGATTCAGTGTTTCATCTTTGCATGAATTTTATCTTTGAATAATGCTCCGCTTCTTCACTCGGCGTTACCTTAAATGATTCAGTACAACAACTGTTGAGAAAGGAAATTTCTGGAGTGCAGAAAACCACGAATCCACGACTCTTTGAGAGCTTTAGTGCCTGCTTGCAGCTTTAAAAAGCGAATACATTTGCAGGGCATACAAGCTTCTAGTCTGTGCGTTATGTGAGCACAAACAGAATCACAATGTTGAATAGAATTACACGTTTAATTCATTCTTGTGATTCGGAATCGTTCAAAACTCTGAAGTAGTTTATCTCCAACAAGTTTTTCCGGTGTTTAAAAAACGGTATTTTTGAACCTCCTGAAAGGAGGTACACCTCGAGTATATATTTATTAAGGCTTCTTCTGCTCGACATCGGATAGCGGGCGGACCCTCTGATTAAAGAATTTGTCTGCTGGAAACGAACTGAGTTTTTGCAAGTCTAAGTTATCCCACAACACAGGCCGGCATACTGGAGAAACATTCGCGAATAAATTTCGTGCGCAACTGCAAAATATAGTTGTGCATTATCATGCTTGCAGCAAAACCTAATAGCTCCTGCGATGTTCGTTGAGATGGAGTCTCCTCAGACGCTTGTATTTAATGCACAAGACTTGTGGTTTATTAACGCAGCTCTGAACTTTATTTATAAAGGCTAAGTTACGATAGTGATGTTTTATTATCGGTGTTTAGATCCGGTCGTAAAACCCATGTGTCACTTCCAGCATCGTACATGATAAAGTTCTGTAGTCGTTCTCTTACTTACGATGGTCGACTGCAGCGTCTTGTTGCGGTACTCAAAGGTACACTTTTTGACCGTCATTTTCGTCGTCTCTTACTGCAGGCGTTCGAAAAGCGGCTTTCGTTGAACCTTACTAATTTTTTACGGTTGTTGTTCTTATTTATAAATCGTAAGTCATTCGGATTGGTCACTCTGCAACACCAGCAAAGTTTTTGGATTTATGATACTTAATCAAGTGTTGGTCTTTGATATTTTTTTCATTTGCAATGTATTGCTAATTTAATACTTGCGCACGTGCCGCGCTTCTTCGTTTCTAAAATGCACTAAGAATATAATTTATCCCCCAGCGTAAAAAGGTTACGTGAGAACTAAATACTGAGAAATTATGAAATTTTGTATAGAAAATAACTCTGGGTCCAGTTTCTACCCTAACACGACGTGAAAACTTTTTCTAATCATGAGGGAGCTTTTTTAAATTGAAACTTGTTTTTTAATATCAGAGACCGTGTATAAAATGGTATCGTCACTTGTCACTTTAACAAGTATTCCACAGGGCACTTGAATGTCTGGTCCCTCATCAAATGATGTGTGCTGTATAGAGTTCAGACCTACGTCGGTCTCCCATACGGCGCGAACCCGTCTTGTTTTACAACACCTCGATCAAACTCTGATGCTGATGTCACAAGTCACTCTTATTTATTAAGGATTTCACAGGTCTCATTTGCATGGGAGGTAATTCTTATGAGAGGAGCTTGGCGAAGTCGGTGTTTGGGAGACAAACTGCAACATGCAACAAACGTGCGTGCACATATTGACGTAGCAAACGAATGTTTACTTATTCAGGCAACGCCAAAAAATATTACAAATATCCTGGTCGTGTGTGGGATATTGTCGTATTTTTTTCCGTGGGTTACATCAATCATCTAGTAGGCTAATATGACGTTGAGAATTATTCACATTTTTTGTGACTACGATATGAATCTGAAAACACGTGTTCGTTTATCAAAACTCACAAACCACATTCATCCTTAGATTACTATTGAGCGCACTGTAGAGTGCAGATACCGCTGGTGATGACATGTAAGAGTTTTCATGATTGCTAACCTACCTATAATAGTTATCTAGACCACCGGAAGCGAGAGTAGTGACTCGAACATAACGATTGCTCCTGATTGTAGGGAAACGATCAAAATATTCGAATGCCACAGTTCTTTCTTATCCTTTTAACAAAAACTTTTACCTTTGTGATGTTGAAAAGTTACAGCACATGACTCCATTTATTCGCTTTTGTACTCCATTATTGCCACATTGTTTCGTACCTATACATTTGTGTTAATTCCTATCAGAAATTTACTTTTCTTACGTCCGTAAGAGAGAAAAGCGCAGTGCATAAAAATTACGTTGCAGTTCGCCTCACGATGGTCGCCCGTACCTCGTGGCACTCTCTGCTCAGCTCCTCATTTTACGACTGCTTGGCCCGTTGAGTACGATCCGACCAATCCCGGTGACGAAAATTAGTTCTTACGTAGACCATGCTCATAGCAGGTGCTACAGTAGCGCTCTTCATGCTAGACGTACCGGATAAACAATGTACGTGAATAGATTAATGTAACGTTTTCATTAAAAAAATGTGCTGTCCGACGACAGTTATCGAGCTAACTCTTTAATATAAGATCTTGGTGCTTATCTGTACCACGATTGGAAATTTGCAAAATTCAAATTTAATGCATGTTAAAATAGTGTTTGCAGGTTTCTTAGTTTAGTGTTGATTTCTTAGTTAGGGCAAAAATGTATAATTTTTAAAATAGTGTTATAATTATCGTCTCAAAACATTAATTAAATAAAATACCGAAAGTTAGTTCCAGTAACATTTGTCCTTTGTAAAATTGAAATCAGCCTGTGCACCTGAACAGCTTCTTGGGGTGACATTATACAGAGAGGGTTAATTGTTGCGTGCTTGCATGGCAAGACTGGTTTTTATTGACTTTTAAGTGGTCCAATAGTAAAGCTTCGCCTTTATAATGATTAGGAGTTAGTATTCATGATATCATTCCGAAAATTGACATTGGGACTGATGCGAGAATCCGTTGATGAAGAATAAAGTCAAAATGAGTGATAGTTGCTTGATTATTTTCTGTTTTTTAAATTGAAATCAGGATACGAAGATGATAATCAGTGCCTAAAACAAAATGAAGAAGCACTTAAAGATTTATTGGAAGCTCGCGTAAATTGTGAGTCAGAACCAAAGTCACTCAATTTCATGTGATCTTCACCTGTTTAGCCCGGAAGTTAATTAGCACGCAATTTGATGATAGCAAAAAAATAGATTCAAAAGGACTCAAAAGTGCAGTGTATTGTTTATTGAACCAAAATTCACACATAAATTTTCTGACCTCACGACATAACGGACGCCGGGCATACATGGTATGAATCACAAGTCAAAGAGAACTTTGATAAAATAACTGTACTAATTATATGTATGTAGGTCGTTAGGCATGAATGGGTTACAGTAAGATTTTTCACGGCTTCAGTTCCTTCACGTGAGCTACCGTCATACTTTGGCCGGTACGAGCCTCTAACGTCCCCAACTGCATATGCATGTACCATGTCGCTGGAGTTGAGGTTTTTGGCATTTCACGCTCGAAAATGGCTCCTTTTCTTGATATTTGTTATATTTCTAGGCATATCGTTGTTGTTCTTGCCTGGCAGGGTTGTAAAGTCAAGTTTTCTGTGTTGGTTTTAGCAAGCTGCTTGTTTCCTCCAATATTTGGTTATTGCTTAGCATGACATTCGGAAATCCAGAACACCATAAGTAGGTCCTCTATAAAATGTGTAAAAAATTAAATAAAATGAAAAAGATAGCACGGAATCCCTTGAAATACTCTACTATTATGTATACACGTAGGTGTTTCATCATAATATACAGATTCTTCCGCTGAACTGCCTGCATTTTAACTCCACAATAATAGTTTCGAAGCTCCAGCAAGAGAGCATTGTAACCGAGCCCTCCGTAGCTGCTCCACTTAACTTATTAATTTTTGTGCTACGAATTTGCGCGACGTTGTGATGAACACTCAACTTTAGTCATTCATCAATCTGGTGCTTACGTGGTGCTGTTCCCAATACTGCACCGTCTATTGTTGCTACTTCGAGCTTTGTTATCCTCCGTTGTTCTGCTGCTTGTTCCTATTGGCGCGAGATAATCATCACTAGCAGATGAACTCATTTGCAGCTTTGCATCCACGAATAATTTCATGGTAATAAGATGAGGTGGGAAGCTCAATGATGGCCATGTACACTGCCTGCACTCATGATTCCCATGATGTTATCGTCAGGTACATATGCTGGGCAGTACGCGGTAACTCTCTAGCATGCTTCTTCATCGGTTCTTTCTCTTCAGTTGGACCCATCGTGGTCCAAAGATGTTTATGTGCATTGATTAGCTTTTAATAAGTACCTTCGTGGAGTGCTTACGTGTCTGAATATTCCTCACAAATCGATATGGTATGGTGGGCCCTAAAGAGCACCTTGCTACACTATTGCTTTCTAGCTTCAGTGCAGTGCATTTGTTGGACGTGCGGTATAAGACTTGAGAAATTAGTGAACTTTCCACAAATTTAGTTGGATTTCAGACGAACACCGAATGACATTTGTCCAGGCGAGCTCTCCCGTGTTTTTATGATACGATTTAGTGTAACGCTCATTTGCTCAAAACATTGATTCATTTCCTTCTGTACATGTCTAGGTTCTGTTCATGACGTTTATTTTAACAAATAACGATATATGTAAATGGTAGCTCGAATGACTGTCATAAACGTAATAACAGAAAGTTACGTACTGAGCGTCTAATTGTGAAGGTGTTAACAAGTATGGCTGTCAAAATGAACAGTGCGAATATGATATAAAATACTGGCTCGATTATCCTTCGATATTCCTCTGGTGATCGTGGAGTGAACGAGTTAGAATTGTTCTGTGTCCGTGACTTCGCTGAAAAATGATGTTGAAGTATCCATTTTATGATTTTAATCGCTTGTATTCTTCGAAACTTCTGTAGTAACTTCTTCTAGCCAGTTTATACAGCAACCAACGTCGAACCCTCTGTCTGCTTACTTTGATGCACTCTCTTCTCCTATACGGTATTGCCAATAGCTCTTGATTTGTCACCTTTTTCTAATATTTTGCAAGGGCTTCTTAGAGGCGAGTTCATTCTATATGGGCTGGTCGGTAGTCGGAGGTGGCAAAGGTGGGCTGTGTGGGAGAAACTTCAGGTGCAGTTAATTGAAACTGTCTCTGCTAAGTGACGGAGGTGCCGCAGTGACTGGGTCATGGAGGCTTATTCGGCATAAGGCGAATAAAATACAAAGAAGAGAGTGTGCATTGTACAGAAAAAAATCGTTCGTATACATGTAATAGTACTAATAGTACTGTAATAGTACGAATAAAAAAAATGTTACAAAACTAACTCGAAAAAAGAGTTAAAATGTTGGAGTGATGGAAATTACCCAGGTGTACTTTCATCACTCGACATGAATAGGCTATCTTCTGTGTAGAAGAGTAATAATTACCCACAGATAAGCAAGTCGGCGGAGCTATAATTGATCTCAATTATCATCAAGATACATTCATAGTCATTACTCGATGCAAATAGGATGCTCATCAGGCGGAAGAAAGCATCAAAACATATTATGCTGAGGAGGAGTCAAAAATGATAGGGTTTCATCTACCACCAATGAGATGTGGGAAACACTCACTCCAGAACAGTACTTTTATAACTTCTGTTTGTCGTAATCTTTGTACGAAACGTTACATTTCTAGCGCGCATCAATCATTTAACCACGCACATAGCTTGTAAGATGGTCTCTTCACTCTTTCTCACTGCATCTCGAAGTATGCAACATAGTCAGTACATTATCTTTTCAATTTCCTTACCAACATTCTGTGTATTCAACACCCATCAGCAGATTTACTCTTGCTTGCCGAGGAGCGCACGCCCCCTCCCTGGCTCCCCGCCATCGACACTGTAGGGATCGTAAATAGGATTGCACTGAGACAGGACTATTAACCGTACAGCTCCGGAGGAGCGCCGGGATGCGGTCTGCCTGGCCCTCTCTCCGTGCAAGTCTCTCATGTATGTATAAATTTTGTTCAAACAATGGCGCCTTTATGACCATAGAGAATTGCTACGGTGAGTCAAAGAGGATTTCTTTTCCAAATGAGTATCTTTCTCTTTCTTTTTCTTTCAGTGCATGTCTCTGGAGCGCGGACGAATAGAAGTCCCTATATATGAGTTGTATATCCTTCCCCTATCTGTAGCTGTCACTTGGTGATTTAGAGTTACGGCAGATACTGGTCACCTGCATCATCAGGGTACCCGTTGCTTCCTACTGGTGGGAATAGTTCGCAGAGTACTGCTAATGAGTCGGTATGCGGTTACTGATAACTTTTAATGATTCGGTTGGTGTACTTTGGAAGATTGTTGAGAAGTTTTGGAGTATGAGGGTTCTGCAATTTTATTTCGAGACAGTTAGTAAGCAAGCTCTCGGTAACCAGTGCGGTGGGCGGCTACACAGGGTTCGTTGGTGTCCTATGGTTAACAAACTTTGTACTTGGTATTAACGACTCCGGATTGCTAAGGTTCGCTCGGTGGCAAAGTATGGTTGTTAGTGAAGGAATGTTGTACGTAACATTGTGAGACCAACAAGCAAAACGCATATTCCTCAGGACTATAGCCAGCATTTGCTGACCGACAAACTGTCAACGACCTTCGAGTAATCATTGATCAATCGATTTTAGTTCGAATTACTTTAAAATTAATGGTTATGTGACTTTGGGTTGGATGATAACCAGCTGCGAATTGTCATTCGACCAATAATGATTCATCAAACAATGCTCGCTCATCAAAAATTAGATACTGACCACGAAAGAGTCACTGACCAAGGAGTAACAGATGCCCAGCTGCGAGCGGTACCAGACCAAGTCTCCGTCGCCAAAGTGGAAGAAATCTTCAAGGCTCCATCAAGTCCCTGCTGCGAGGCACGACGTTGCCTGTGTCATAACTATCATACTGTATGTACAACCCAAGCTTGGTGCTCTATGTTGGAGTCCAAAGTTGAAAGTTGGAATGATTAAACAGTGGATAAACATTCATGTGTTGTATACAAGTAGGAATTACAATTTTACGATAAAGTTTTAAATTATTCTAAGATTGTTTCCTAATCGTACCCTATCGCCAAAATTAGATGTTACTTAGCAGGTGATAGATTTTTGACGTCTAGAAGCTAGAATTATTTCGTGAGGTGTTCCCGTGTTGTTAATTTGGTAGCTCTTATCCTGCGTTATGTCGTTTCTACGGCTGGTTCTGATACTGAAATGAAATGCTTCAGATTTTCTTCTATTTCACACGTTGCTGTGCTGTGTTTAAACTTCTTTTTGTTCATTTATGTAACTTTTGCTATCATTCTTCATGCTGCTTGAGCCTCAGTTTGCACTCAGATTTTAGTGGCAACACTGATTTTACCAAGACGGGCATGATTCTCGCTGTCATTCCACGTGCTTCGGGTCGGTTACTTTCCCTTCATGTTAATTCTTTCATCACGAACCACGTTTAATCGAGCAGCATCATGCTGACCCTGCTACGTCAGGTGGTAAGAAGACCTCTTACATATTTCTGATGACAGCGCACCGTTTTTGTTTGTCGTTAGCTTCTGGAGCGGGTGCCGAGGGTTATAAGGCTTTCCCATGCTTAAGAATTAGTGAAAAATAGGAAGGAGCCAGAATCTTCCACCTTACTCGGTTTTTCACACATCTTATAAACTGAAGCAAGTACTACAATTGTACTGCACACCTCGGAGTAGAAAAGGCTGCACTAGTACTACATGCTCGACAGTAAAGTCTGGCAGGGCTTAGTTCTGGAAAATCCGCATTCAATTAGTTCGCTGTACCATAAATCCGCCAAAAGCGCTTCAGTGTTCTTGTGCTGATTCTAAAAATCTTGAAACTAGCTCAATCTTATTTCTTTTTTTCCACGATCAAATTCGGTACACATGTCATGCAGTGTCTTTGAGGCATATATGAAAATATGTATTTTTGAGGATTTCCGTTCCCCTTCATACGTCTCGGTGTCTCTCTACGTCACCCTACGTCTTCTGATCAGGGTAACTTCTTCTAGTCGTAGTGAAGCTTGAAATATAAAACCCTTTGTCAACCTGATTGTGTTTCGAAATGTTCAGTTAACCAACTATCACCGTTTATCCCTGGCCAAATTTCACAAATCATAATTAGGTGAAGCATGTACATAAATATGCGAAACGAATTGGAGAAGCACAAGCCAAGCGTTTCCTTGATAGTGACAGTTACTGCTGCTTACCAGCACGCTTTCTCATAATTTCCAATTTCTAAATCGTTTTAAATGGTGGCACGGTAGGACTGTTGGAGCGAGCGTTCGCATGACTCGTTCAAATTCGAGGCTGTCGGCGCTAGCGTCGTCTCCTGACCGTGTAGGAGTTTACATACGCTGATTGATGGCATTATAAATTCGACTTGAGAAGCATGCATGAGTGAGCCCCGGCCGCATTACCATGAGCGAGAGTGTTTATTGCTGTATAGGAGGTCCTACCGTCATGTATATTATAAAGAATCAGGACGCTTGGGGCGATGAAACAAGCATCTAAATGGTGATCTCTAAGCCCTAGTGTCAAAGGACTCTCGGCGGGCTTCGTTCTCCGAATTGCTGATTCTTTTTGATGTGTTCCCCGGTGACCGGTTCATGTTCTGTGTCTCGGGGACCTTCATTCGTCTTAGTTCATCCTTCGATTTTATTCGAAACTTCGAGACGTTTCTCGTGCTGCTCTCGATGCTAATGCTGGTGCACTAGTTAATATAACCTTCATTCACTGACTTACTTATAGATCAGCGGTAACAACTGCTCAGTCTTGGGTTCTAAACCATTAGTATGTTGCGCATGAGACTGCTCTCAAAGAAATATTTTTATGAAGAAGTTTTTCGAGCTGCTGATGGAAACTAACTTCAAGAGTTTCATTTATTCTTCTTATCATTGAAACATTTAGCGACCTTATATCGCTTTCTTTAACATGAGTAAAATAACATGAAGTTTGCTTTAATATGTCAGACTTTTTTGTTAACATGAGTGAACTAGGTTTCTTCGAATTACTAATGCATTCATCCCACTACTTGCCAGCTAAATTGAAGAATATTCTTTTAAGAACGTTACAAATATCCTTATTATGTTATCATCAATAGTGGGTACTGAGTTATAGATTATTCAAGTTTCTATTTATGTCGCTTTCAGTGTTATATTACGCGTACTGGTAATGTGTGCTAGCACTACTTCACTAGACGTTTGCATTGGTGTTATCTAATTTGTAATTTGACTCGGCATTGCGTATCCAGGAATTTGCGTTGTCACTATTTATCGGTGATCTGGGTTGGTATTTTTTACCGATAATATATTTGGTATTTTTTAACGGTAAATTATTTCGGTACTATTTAGTGAATAGCATTCAACAGTGCTTTGTTCTGGTATTTTTACCCATAATTTGCATTAAAACTATTTTACAGGTATAAATTGGTATAAATTTGCCGGTAGTTTGCAACGATAATTTCATGCCTGTAAACTTCAATGTCTCCAGAAACAAGTATATGTACGAATATATTTCACACTTCACGTACCGGCTCTGAAGGTCTCCATTCTTATACATCTATCATCTGCTAATATTTATATTCGGGTTGATGGAACTTACTAAGTTTTAGCAACAAATAAATATGAAGAAAATTGTGGTTTTAGCTGCTAGAACAAAGGGCAAAAGTTGCATTAGAATCTTCAAGGACCTGGAGGCGGCTTAAATTTGTCGGAAAAATTCAGCGAATTATTTAAGCGACGTGCCATACAAGTGTCAAAATTCTTGCGTACTTACCGCATCAACATCGTCGTTCTGAAGTAATCTGTTATGATGAATCCTGTTATGGTTCGTTTATGTTTCTGCCGTATCACTTTTGCGTTGAGTTTGGAAGTATCCTTACTTAGTTGTATATGTTATATCTTACTTAGATTAGCATTGCTAATCTGTAAGTTGAAAATGAAACTTCGGATAGTCTATCGTATTATTTTATGTTAGGATATACAATTAGCGATGAATTCAAATAACTTATATACAATTAGTACTTCTCAGTCGGTAATTATCCATCGAATGCATAGGAATATTTTCAGAAAATTAGGCTGGGAGATTATGCTTGGGTTCTGAGTCTACAAAAGTGCAAATTTTAGCCGTTGTATTTTGAAGAGTCGCAACATTGATATCGAATGATCGTCCATGCTCATGTTACATCACAACGCAGGATTACATACGTCGAATCGCTTGCGTAATTATCACTCATTATTTCATTATTACATACTTTTAATTCCTGGCAATTAACTTTTATTTCCTAACTCCTCTTATTGCAAAACTTTTGGATATGCCCAATATTTCCGTGAAAGTTTGCATTTGTCTAATACTTGTACTATATTCATTTCTGTTATTATGTGTAAAAAAGCAAATTCGAAATTTCATTGAAGCGGCCGTAGAAGCCAAGTTCTACCGTTATTTTTTCTTTGTTTCAGTCTTAAAGAAGTGAGAAATTATGGGTTAAGCCTATGGGTTTTACATGTTATCAACGTATAGAAGTTAAGATGACTTTTTATTTCAGTTTTGAAGGTTATTTTAAATAGTAAGGTTTGTGTTGTGCTTGAGATGATCATTGAATATTTGCCAGTTGTAGCACGCTTAACACATGTCGAGAAGTTTAAAAGGATGTCAGTTCTAAGGTATTGTATATTAATTATGTTTCTCTTCATGCTAAGTTTTTTTAAATTTACACGGTTTGTTAAAGCAAACTTTAATTCAGGCGCTGCATGATCGTACTAGTCAATGTACCGAAATACGTATAACATCCTGAGGGTTGAACTCCATAGCTGAGCATTTATGATAATCCTTATTAGTTCAGCTAAGGTTGCTGGTGTCGTCCGTTCAATTTTTAAGGATCGGACACTCTGGTGAAACTATAGTAACTAATATTGAATAGATGAACATATTTCACTCTCATCGTCTGGTGATAGTTACAAATTTTCTGGTATCGTGTGCGTCATCGGAGTTGAGCAGGTATGTTGACCATGGAGTATGTCGAACCCATCTAATGGCTTGAGGCAGTATGGGCGGAAGTGTTTTCATAAAGACTGTGCAAGAGCACGGAGAATAAACCTGGATAGCAGGGATCGGCTGTAGTTTTAGTATAGGCAGATGTACATAAATCATTTTCAGGTTATCGGTTGAGATCGAAAATTTAGTGTCAGTCCTGGGTATCGAAATCGGCCATAATTTTGATTTCGATTTATACCTTCAGGATCGCCTGAGGATAACTGATGAGGGTGAAAATAATGTTTTTTGTTGGTAATAGTGCATGCATGGGATAAAATTGCACGCAAAGCTACGGTTCTGAAGGAGAAAGAATTTGAGCGGGAGAAATTTTTGCGACTGCGAGAAAGTAAATGTCAGTTATGTAACTTTGTTATGATATACGTAATGCGTTGGAGAACTAGACGAAATGTTCTCAGAGAAATGCAAATGGCGAATGAAAGCAGGCTGACTTGGTGAAAATAAGAAAGACAGCTTAAAAAGCTAAAGTATAGCATGTAGTAAAGCATATGAATAAGCCAGTAGTTGGTAGATACTAAATAGTAAGTTGAAGGAAGGCTAAGGTGGGGGCAGGCAGTGTAAGTGGGGTAAGGTAGCGCAGGAGGGGAAGGTAGTTTTTAGTGAGGCCAGGTAGTTTATGTTGGGGCAGGTAGTATAGATGGTAAAAGGTGGTTTATGTCGCAGCGAGTGGTACTGGTGGGGGCAGGTAGCATTAGGCTGGATTAGTGGACAGATACAAGTAATATTTAGGTTCAGGTGGTAGATAGATGGTAAGTTATGCATAGGTGCACGCAGTGGGCAGATAGAGGCAGGTACAGACTACCAGAAGCACGCAGCGGCAGTCCACTAGGCGCCTCAGCTGCTCCTTCTCTGGGTGTTGGAGGGAGCGTTGTGGCTGGAACTGAGGAGGCTGCGTCTGGAGAGCCTTGGTATCTGCCTGGAATGTGGGACGTCACAGCATGAGGGGCGGGTGTGTTGGGCGGGAGGGGAGGCTTTTGGGTGATGGGTGCGATTGAG
>VOMN01059604.1:0-21956 GCA_014899125.1 Orchestia grillus | reverse complement strand
TGAAAATGGGTTTCCTTTTTTCTGGGACACCCTGTAGATGTTAGATTCAAGCTCCGAAAAGTGTTTAGATATCAGTTTCATGTCCTTATGTGTTTCTAGGTATCAGTTTCATGCTCATAGGCGCCTTTAGACACCAGTTTCACGATTCTATGAGTTTCTAGAAATAGTTTCACGTTCTTGAGGCTTTCACATTGCTAAGCTGTGCATCGTTATCGTAGTATTGGTGCAGTATATATATTGGTGCAGTATATATATTGGTGCAGTATATATATTTGTGCAGTATATATATTGGTGCACTATATATTGGTGCCGTATGCGCAAGTATGGGCAAGTATGGGTGTGGTATGGGTGGTGTATGGGTGTGGTATTGGTGTGGTATTGGTGTAGTATTGCTGAAGTATTGCTGAAGTATTGCTACAGCGTTACGGAAATGATTTTCATCTCACAAAGATGTCGTACGTCTGTCGTTGGCTGCCGTGCATCCCTCACCTGTCATAAGCACTGCAAGATATCGTACGTCCGTCATGCGCTGCCGTGCACCGTCCACACATGTGATTTACACTTCGAAGTATCGTACGTCCGCCATGCGCTGCCGTGCACCGTCCTCACCTGTGATACACACTGCGAAGTATCGTACGTCCGCCATGCGCTGTCATGCACCGCCCTCACCTGTGATAAACACTGCGAGGTGCCGTATGTCCGTCATGAACTGCCGCTTATAAAAAAAAATTGCCTTCGTCTTGAGCATGAGATCTGCCACGAAGAGAGACAGAAATCCTGTTGAGATGACGACTATCATATGGCATTCATCCCTCGTGAGGAAGAACAGGGCAGTCACCGCCGCCCACGTGCCGAGGTACGTCTTCCAGCTCCACATGTTGTTTTGGGAAAAAATAAAACCTCCTGAAAAAAAATTTGTCCTGGAATGGAAATTAAAAAAAAATGGTTTTGATTACCCCAAAGTAAATTGAAAGGTCAATCTTTATTGTGGTTGCTTATTTAAAGAAGACGTTAGATTCATTATTAGTTAGTTTTAAGCTCCCTATCCACATGAAATGTGATCTAAAGAGAGCTAGGAAAAGAATGAATCATTTAGCATGGATTGCAGAAAAAATGTGGAATCTATGCATGCACAAGTGTGTTCCCAAGCCGGATTCCCTAAGCATAGAAACAGCAAGTTAAGAAGGAAGACGAAAAAACACAAACGAGAAATAGCAATGAAGGAATGAAAATTGAACGTAGCAAAGCAGTCACGAGAGATGAAAGTCCCGAAGGCCTATATATTTACTAACAATCCCCCCTAAGGGTCGCCAGTCCTCATAGTATACACAAACTTAACACGTTGGCTGCGATGATATTATTTTCCGATGGGTAAAACGACCCACCGGTGGGTCGTACCGCATTCAATGTGTTAACCTAACCTTACTGCCTCTCCTATACCCTTGAGGGGGACGAGGGTTAGAACATACCGTCGGACTTGAGCAAAACATTTTTAATAGAAGGGCTGAATTCAATTTATATTTATTTCTATAATGACCAAGCTGATTAAAATTGAGCAATGAGTAGCACGCTGCCCTATGGATTCAATACTTTGAAATTTAAATCCTGGGTCATGCAACATTTCACTTTGTTGAATGGAACTTTACATTAAAACAGCATTGAAGGCTCAGATAACAATCCCCGTTATCTCTGATACTGATATACACGAGCAAAATTATCAAGCATTGCTTCAGTAACCCAATTGCTGACAATTTTCCTTAGAGGCGCAACATTGAGATACTTCGATGCCACAGTAAATCTACATCAACTGGAGAAAATCTATTGCTAAGGCCATATCCAAACCTTTCGAGAGACCTTTCTAGTCTAAAGAGACAAGAAAAATGTTTATCTATAGGAACAAGTATTTCGATGGATCTTTTGCTAACTCGAACATTTCTGACACTGTTCACAGAAACAGCAGTAGCACTTACTGTAATTGCATCGAAAATGCCACGCCAATAAAAATGGTTCAGTAGCCTACTTTCAGACTTGGCTACATATCATAACCAAAGCTAATTTGTTTAGAACGTAAAAAAGTGGGTGCCACAATTCGAGGGACTTCTCTCTCATCGAAATGGCAGTCTTTACCAACAGAACCAAAACGTTATTACGCTAAACGAGACTTGAAAAATAGTTGGAACCTAAATTAGAGTTCACAATGATATCTAGATTAGAGTCATCATTTTCTAATTTGATTACGCTGTTAGCCTGCAGCTCCTCCATGTCAAAAGTATCAGCACCGTTGGAAAGAATAGCCTGCTTGTCAGGATTGCCAGACACTTGCGTTGCTGCCGCTCTGTGAGAACTTTTTTAATTCCCGTGCCTGGGTATCTATAGTTATCCATAATTTTCACCGCCCCACCGAAGATATCGCCGCCGGATGGCTGGTTATCGAAGTGCCGACGAAAATGTCAAGACTAGACATGCAGTGTTCGCTATCCGAGCGAACGTAACTTGACCAAAAAAGCTAAGCTTAGGGGGCTTACTGGCAGCTTCATAACGGCAGACTGAACCTAACACATGTCGCACAAGCACATCAAATAGATCAGTTTACATTATTAGTTAAGTTAACACGTTGACTCCGATTCTCCACACAGGTAAAATTACATCCCGACAAATATCTCTACTGTGAATTTAAAAATGAAGAATTTTGGTTTTCCCAAATTTGGTTACTCTATTAATTTTCTTTCTAATCGGAACTAGCTTATTCGATTGATGAACACAAATTTGAAGAAAACTCGAAAATTTGTATTTATGCATGATAGTGCTTTGGTTACATTAGGTTAGGTTAGATGATCGCATGTACCATATATGACCCACTTCGGAGTCAACGTGTTAAAGATGACCTCTTTTAACAGACTGAAGTCAGATCTTACTACCCGTGCTAACAACGCACTCAAGTTATGTTTTCACTTCAATGAAGAACAAGTTGAGTAATGTTTCCAATCGAATGTTTTAGGAACCTAAATCTCTGCTGGTAATCGTGAAGATTAGCACCAATTCTATGAATTATTAATATTCTTATCGCTTCCCGGCTGACGATACTATTTCGAATAATCGACTCATTTTTCTGTAGCCTCGCTGGTATACAGACACGTTACCTTCGCATCACCCCCACATCATCCCCATATTATTCCTGAATCAGCCCTACACCATCCCCATATCATTTCTATATCATCCACACATCATCCTTACCTCATCCTTACATCACCCCTACATCATTCTCATTTCATCCCAATATCATTTCTACATCATTGTCCTATCATTTCTATATCACCTTCACAAACTTTTACTTTTTCACGAGCCTAGAGCTGCGTTTCTCAGTCGCAGCTCCGTGGACCCTCAGGTTCCGCCAACGGTCTCTCGGGGTTCCACAAGAACAAGTAGGATGAGCTAATGCACTTTCAAACTTGAATTGAATTTCATACACGTAATCTTACTAAATACGCTCGAAATATTCTTGGTAACTGTAATATTGGTATACAGAGATGATATCTAACCAACTTTGTTATTAAACGCAAGGGTTACGCGACTGTGAACGGGTCGAGAAACGCTGCCTTCGATTAAATGAATAATTTACCATTTCTTCGTGACTAGACAAGAAAAACTGATCATTTTAACTATTGTTCTGTAGTCAGGCGCACGAACTTTCAAATTTGTGTGTCTTCAGTAAAGAAATATATTGAAAGAAATACATAGCATACCGCAGGTATATAGCAAAGACATACACTATAGTATAAAACTATAAAATCTACTAGATAGTAAATACATAGAATACTGCCGGAAAGGAATACATTGAATACTGTAGGTATATAGTATACAGTAAGTACATACAATATAGTATAAAACCGTAAAATCTAGTTCACAGTAAATGCATTGAATACTACCGGAAAGAAATACGTAGAATACTGCATGTATAACACAAAAATAAAAATTTTTCATAAGAATGAAGGTCACACTCTACTGCTCTCCAATAAGAGGTGTGGGATGCAAAACTTGATGGACAGGAACAAAAATAAAGTCTGTGATTTTGGTAAAATATATATGTACCATATACCTAAATTAATATTGTGAATTAAGGACACTTTATGTAGCCGGGAATTAATTAATGATGTGTTACGTCAACAGAGCGTAGCAAAACAGTCTGCGTCAGCATTGCTTAAAAATGGATCAGTACCACTAATTAAAATGCCCGTCATATTCACCAGTGACAGATGTAACAAAAATCCCCGTTTCCATTAGTAACAGCTGTTAGAAATGCCCGTCATTTTCATCAGCAAGGCCGTTCAAAATCCACTTTATTTTCATCAACAACGGCTGGTCATAATCCACTTTATTTTCTACAGCAATGGCTTTTCAAAATCCACTTTAGTTACATCACCAGCGGCTGTTCAAATCCCGATCATTACCAACAGCAAAGGCCGTTCAAATTCACCGTATCATTGTTCACAAGTAACTAATTAAAAGTGCCACTTAACCGGTCACTCACGATTCCCACGCTGCAGTTAGCTAACTAGTGACTATCAGAGCTGCGAACCAGTGAAGGACTAGCCAGCGTGACCCCTTGTGAGGGATGGTGCGGTTAACTGGCCACACCTGAACCGACGTGATTAGAAGACGGACTGCAGGGAACCCTGGCGTCCGCAATCTTTGCATTTATCTTTCTTATCGTAAGTGCCTTGGTGTTGAGATGAAATGACGTTCAAAGCGTGTGAAAATACGATGGAGCTTTTGCTATAACACGAGCAATATACGCTTACTTTGCCGCCCAATTTACTCCAATAAAATGAAATTTCATTGCGGCTTTTTATTTATACGATAAAATTTCATCTTAACATTAGCATACACGATAATTAATCGCGACATCAGTATATACGACGATATTTCACTACCGACAGACGGTTGCACGCGATAGAGCAGTAAGCGGTACTCGACCTTTGTGATATCATTGACGGTACCATTGAATGGTAATAAGTATTATTGTATAGAATACCGTTGAATAGCATTCCGTACAGTTGAGTACCATGGAGCTCTGTGAAGTACCATTACGTAATATTGAGTACCATTCTAAACTCCTCAGTACCACTG
The DNA here is from genome assembly GCA_014899125.1 of Orchestia grillus. NCBI lineage: Eukaryota > Metazoa > Arthropoda > Malacostraca > Amphipoda > Talitridae > Orchestia > Orchestia grillus. The sequence continues at coordinate 16,829 of VOMN01059604.1, read as the reverse complement.
AGTCTGGTCGAGTATCATTGAGCACCGTTGGCTACCATTGAGCACCAGCATCAGAGAGCACTGATGAGTTCCGGTGAGAACCGAAGTTCATCAATGAGTACTGGTGAGTACTCGCGCAATTTGTAGAAAAATAGTTCGTAGTAGTCCGTCTCGAGTAGCTACAATTCATGCCATATCAAGAAGAGGTTGAAATTAAAGGAAGAAACTTTATAAATTCGAATACAATTGACATATACAACATCGTTGGGTTTTCAATGCCTCAAAACTCTTGACGCGAGAGGGATGCGAGGTTAAAGCTTCCGTTTCCAAAGGAAGCACTCCGCTGTTCTGCAAAAACTTGACCTCAGCCGGAAATCGAACCCTCACTTCCCAGTTGTGAGCAGAACACGTTACCGCTGTGGCGTAGAGCCGCCTTTTGGCAGTCGTGAACGTTTGTGCGTTAGCTTGAAACTCCAAATCAGCAAGGGCAGCCTGTTGCTGTTCTCGTTGTTGATATGTGATCTGGTGCCATTAGTTAGCCCTTTTATTTGTAGAACGTAGTCAAAGTCCGACGCAGGGCTATCCTAAATTACCGTGTCTTTTCAGTGAAAATTACGCATAACACAATGTAACGCAGTTATTTACCGTCTATTAAAATGTAACAATGTTCTTCGCTGTCACTGTATTGCAAAGGTTATTATTTCCCCTGGATTATAACGTAATACGGTCATGGCCGTAAATTATAACGTGATTCAGTCCGTTGCCGTAGACTGTACTGCAAAATTTATTACTTACTGGCGATTATAGCGTGATAGGTCATTTACCAAAGGAGCAATAGAATAAGGTTATTTACCGCTGTTATTAGCGTAGATTTCAGCATGAGGTATCCAAAGAGACATTAATCTGATATCGAATCTGACAGTGTAACGTGTTTTCATAATGATGAAAAGGACGAAAAATCAACGTGAAATGTCATTTTTATTTCGCACACAAAATACAAAGCAAAAACATGCGCACTAACTTCTTCTACAGGCTAATCATCACGCGACGTGATTTACTGACACAAAAAATTAATTCTTTTCGATCCAGAGCTAATCCGTGTAATAATTTAGACCTCAACACAAAGCACGCAACACAAAGTCAAGTAGACACAAAGTCCCAGTTACTCAGCATTAAATCAGAATATTCAGCGTGTGATGAACTTGATCTTGTGTTATAACGCGTGCTGAGTGGCTCGCTCAAATTATGTATGCAAGTAAGGTAAATTTAAGTCACAAGTCTACACCATGACGGCGGGTATATATACATATCTATATATAAATATACACACACATGTATGTACACACGAATATGTTTTAATGTATGTACATGTGTATATATGTATATATGTGCTCACTTGTGTAAATGTATGTTCACATGTATGCATGTACTCGTAAGTTCATAAGTATGCGTGTAGGTACATATGTATACATGTTCATATGTATGCACATATATACATACATTTGAACATACACACACACACACAGACTGCAAACTTTGTAACTCAATTTTACTCATATTTATGTAATTTTATACATTCCCATGTATATGAAACTGGGACTTGTTATTAACTCTTGAAATTAACACTTTATATTTAAATGACATTCACCTGCGTGCGTGGCGTTAGTACATCGTCGTACGTTGATCGTGAAGTCGAGGATTGCGCTCTCATAAAACGCACCAAGCGGGCAGTGTTGGACCGCAGGCACTCAGCACCCACGCATTCGTGTGTGACTTGGGAAAATATTTGGACTTAAAACTTGAAGGGTTTTTCCAAGACTTGGTAGTGCCTGATAAGGATAAACTATCGCTTAAATCAATCAACACATTTGTGTACATTATGGACAACAAACCCAGTATAAAATAATTCAATAGTTGTATATATCTACGCAACGATCAGTCAACACAGTATTAAAATTAACGTTCATTCGAACTCATCAACAAAAAAATTATTCCCTCAACCAGGTTGCCAAGAACAACATCATTCGACTCGGTTGCCAAGACCAACATTATTCCCACAACTCAGCTGCCAAGACCTACATTTTTCCCACACCCAACCACCAAGACCTACATTATCCCCACACCCAACCGCCAAGACATACATTATTCCCACACCCAACCGCCAAGACCTATATTATTCCCACATCAAGCTGCCAAGACCTACATTATTCCCACACCCAACCGCCAAGACTTACATTATTCCCACACCCAGCTGCCAAGACCTACATTATTCCATCGAACTAGCTGCAAAAAACAGCACTTCAACATCCAAGTTACCGCTGGAGTCCCATGTCAAATCACAGCCCTCGCGTCTAGCCGCACTCTAGACGCTGTCCATACGGACTTCAGGCTTTGATAGGAGGGGCTGTGGCAGGCCTGATCCTGCTGAAGGTGCGTAGCCAGTACCAGTCTAGCACCTCGAAGGGCATGAAGCTGAGGAAGCGAGCCAAGACCTTGGTGGGCAGGCTGGGTACATAGCGAGTCTGCAAGTAAATTACTTGTGGTAAATAAATGTTAAAATGTTTACAAAGTAAGGGAACGTAAAAGATTAGCCTGTCTCAAGCGGCCGAGTACCTCACCAATTATGAACACTGTGAAACAGCACGCATGGTCACCACCACTGTTGGTGCCTAACACAGTTCGAACATCGCTGGAGCAGCTTAAGCGTAGCAGAACAAAAATTCGGGAACTAAATACGAACGAACATCTAAATTGCCTTTGCTTTTGAGGGATCTCTGCGTAGTCCCCCCCTTTGGGTGCTTTGGGTGGGTGCGGTGCAGAGTGTGAGTGGGTGTGGGGCAGAGTGTGAGTGGGAGTGGGGCAGAGTGTGAGTGGGTGTGGTGCAGAGTGTCAGTGGGTGTGGTGCAGAGTGTGAGTGGGTGTAGTACTTACTATAGTAGTACTCGGTATTACGTAATACTATGAGGTATTATATTTCCTACGTCTATACAATAGAAAATGGATCAGAAAATGAGCCCAATTTAAATTTCAGTCTTATTTCAGTTAAAATTCAAACATAAAACGTATTTTTACTCGAACTCAAATAAAATGAAATTAAATTTTGCTAAATCTTTTTACGGGCGTACTTCTTAATTTTTTTCTCAATTAAAAAGCTTAAATTGCAACGTCCAAGTTGTCGTACACTAGACGTTCACTTCAAGGACTACGCTCGATTGAGAGTCCATGTTGTCGTACACTAGATACCTACCTGCAGTGCCTCGCACGACAGCGCGTCCAAGTTGTCATACACTAGACCCCTGCCTCAGGGACTGCGCTTGGCAGTGAGTTCAGGTTGTCGTACACTAGACACTAACCTTCGGTGCCTCGCTCGACACCGCATCCACCATATCGTCGACCACCTCGTGCACTTTGTCGTGGCCCCTGGCTGTTTTCTGGATGTGGGCTAGTGAGAGCCTCAAGCGGGCGTCCGAGTAGGCCCAGCCATACGCCTCTTGGGCCTCTTTTGGCGCTTCGTTCCAAGATTTGTCGTACTGGACTCTCAGCTTGTTCTCATCGCAAATGTCTGTCCTGGAAAGTCAAATGCAGTGTAATAGTCTTAGCACTCCACTTTGTTCTAGGCCCTCAGTAAAATTCAAGATTCTTCCTCGCATTCCACGTCGTTCTGCGACATCAAGCAAGCGCTATGTAAGATTCTTTCAAAACATTGTAGGTCGTAAAAATATTGAATAAGAACATTTTTTTTAAATGAAGTGTCCAGGAAAATTTGATTATTAATAGAAGCTTCAGGAAATGTGAATACTTGTTTGCAATCTGTGCCTTGCGTCGCTCATTCACTTAGGTCTCGAAATTTTCAAGATTTTTCACAAACACGTAACCCTTCATTCTCTACTCGTGCGTCGCAGCGCGCTGTTGGTCTTCGTGAAAACATGGTACGCATTTACTTCTTTACCCTGTAAGGGCCACTGTCATTCCAGAAGAAAAAATCCAGTTAAGTCTTAAATCCCCTTATTGCTTCGGCTGAAAAACGAAGGTCAATATGCGCAAAGTGCGAAGGATATGAACGACTGTTCATGCGACAGTTCGTTCATTTAAGACGTAAGTTTATTCGTATAGAATAAAGAGGTTTAGCGGAACGCACTTGTACAGCGCCGGCTCGATTGTGTGCACGGAGATGTTCCACTTGCTCATCTCAGTCCTAAGACCGTCGGAGAAGGCGATGCAGGCGTGCTTGCTCATGCTGTAGGATGAGAAGGCGTACATCGTGAAGCGACCTGCCGGAGGAAGGGGGCGAAGTTGAGGAAGAGAATGTGGCAAACGTTAAAATGTGGTGGAAAATATGGGACAAGGCTTGGGGGACAAGGCCTGGGGGATTTGGCCTGGGAGACATGGCCTGGAGAGATATAGCCTTGGGACAAGGGGACAGCGCGGGAGAACTAAAGAGAAAATGGGTTAAAAATGCAGAAAAAATTAAGTAAAACGAGCAAGAAAATCGCAGAAATGAGAACAAAAAATATCAGTAAAACAAAAAAAATGGTAGCAAAACAAGAAAGCAGAAGAAAAACAAGAAGACAGTGGTAAAAAATGATAGTAAAAAGAACAGGAGCGAATATTTCTCGCGCACTATGACAACTTACAACTTAAAACGAAGTGTCTTGCGAGCTCGAGTGCATTTCCGCACTGTTCGTCCCGCAAATAGAGATCGCAAATAGGGATCGCAAATTGAGGTCGTAAATTGGGGTCACAAATTGAGATCGCACATTGGGATCATAAATTGGGAGCACAAATTGGGAGCGCAAAATTAGGATAGGAAATTAGGATCACAAATTAGGATCTGGCTCAGGTAGAGAACTTCACCAACCTTGCAGCGTTCTGTAGTCTTTTCTACCGAAGCACTAGCAACCCTTTTGCTACTGCTGCTACTTGTACTCCGTCAACGTCATGTCCTCGGCCTCAGCCTGCGCTACAAACTATGTATAGACGGCGCAAAATGTCGTGATGTAATCATGAGAAATTAATCTCACTGTCTGCCGACGCAGAACTTTGGTAGAAACCCAAGAATGGACCACTGGACACGTCCGTGTTTCCCTTTTCTGTGCTATTTTAACCCCTTGTTCTCACCTGCTATAGACGCGACGTTGACCACACGTCCCTCTCCCGCACGTCTCAACAATGGCAGGAACGCCTTCGTCACGGCGACCACACCGAACGCGTTCACGTCCATAACACTTCGGTAGGCCTCCATGGTGAGCAGTTCCACCTCCGCGTTGATGCAGATGCCCGCGTTGTTCACAACGCTCCACAGCTTCAAGTCTGCCATGGTGCACAAAATTTGGATTTTTTTCTCTCCTTCGATGATAGGAATGATGGAATTTTGAAGTTCGTTAATTGTGATGGGTAATTGTGACGGGCAATTGTGACGGGCTATTATGCCTGGTAATCAAGACAAGTAATTATAATAGGTAATTATAATAGGTTCATAAAGGACCGTTATAGGCCTCTCAGTCAGACTCGGCATTATCAGGCCCAGGTTTTAAGATGTACCTTCTGCATTTCAGTTGAACTGAACAGCTTTTGTATCGATAAATATTCATACGGCCAGGAGTGTTGGACCCAAATTTTATAAGCATTCACGTGAGGAACATCCATGCGCTCTCACAGTGTAATTTCAGCACAAAAATGCTTTAGAAGATGTGCGACCCTGAGGTTTACAGACTGCCAATAGCTCGGTTGGAAAATGACGATCAAGGGTAAATTCAATATCAAAGCGACAGCCATTGAGCATTCGCAGGATCGCCTCAGATCGTTCAGCCCTTACTCGATTTTTTGAGCTCCACTTCGACCGATTTCACGGCCTCGTCAATGTCCTGCTGGTTGGTCACGTCCAACTTTAGAACTTTAATTTTGCTGTCCTTGGCGAGCTCTTTTGCACCTCCATCGTCCGGGAACAGGCACCCAGCGAACACCTATGAACAGTTTAAATCAAATTGAATTAGATTATTATTAGTTAATTTATAGCTCCGTATACTCATGACGTGGGGTCCAGAGAGAGCAAAAAAGAAACCTTTTAGTAGGGGCTTTGGAAAATGTGGAATTTATGCACAATTGTGTTCCCACGCAGGATTCCCTGCGCATAGAAAAGGCAAGTTAACATATGTAGGAGAAGAAGAAATGTTGAAGAAATAATCAGCAAAGAAGACAAAAAAATTGAAAGAAGTAAAGTGGGCTCGAAAGTTACAAGTCCCGAAGACCTCGCTGTAGCTGAAGTAACCGAACAGTTTCACACCTGTGAACGCAGTTATAATCAACCACACCTACGTACAAATTATTACAAGGGACACCCATAAACAAACTATTATCGGGAGCACCTATGAACAATTTATTATCAGGAGTACCTATAGACTGACGATTATCCAGAGCATCTATAGATAATATGTTTTCATGAGCACCTATAAGTATTTTATTATCAAGAGGACTAATACAGCATTCACTTTCTGGAGCAACAATGAAAAACAATTACTCCGAACGCTTATGAATATATTTTTGTTAAGAGCACCTATGAACTAACAATTATTGCAGGTACCTGTAAAAATTCTTCATCGGGAGTAACAATATACTGATTATTTTCTGATCATTTTCCTCGAAAGCACAAATTGAAAGGAATATCATCATGAACATTTATAAACCAGGAATAAATATTAAGACCATCTGGAAACCATCAATAACTAACGGGTTCACCTTCAGCCCATGAATAATTAACGGGTCCACCTTCAACACAGCAATAATTAATGGCTCCACCTACAACCCGGCAATAATTCACGGCTCCACCTACAAACAACACATAATCGGGAGAACCTCTAAATATATAATTTCTGAACACACTTGTGAACAAAAGATTCATTGGTAGCAACTACCGGGTAAATAAACCATTGAGATCGGGATCGAGGATAAATGATCATGTACATCACAAGCATCCGAGTAATTTATTATGGTGTGCAACTAAAAACCAGGAGTTACTGTCGCGTTTACCCTTAAGCTATTTAAATAGAGATCACCCGATTTTTAAATAATTGAAAAAATAAACTTAACTATCCACGTACGTCAAAAAACTGCCATTAAAGCTAGCATCAGCCATCAGTAAATCCTCCGTTTGAGATTTTCCAAGAATTTCAATAGTTCAACAGAAATCCGCCCTCAAAAGAAGATAGACTCTACAGAGCCCGGCCGTAAATCCTCTAGCGATAGAGCCAAGATAGTCACAGTCACACGAACTCTTCGAAAATACCATATCGAGAACCATAACAACCATAAATATTTTCAAAAAATCTCCTACCAGTCCCCTAAGCTCACCATAAATCCTCTGTAATAAGAGTGCCATATCACCAAAGCTCACCATATATCCCATGCCGAAAAAGCTACGAGTCATAGAAGCTCATCGTAAATCCCCTGTTATGAGAGCCATAAATCATAAAACCACATCATATATCCCCTGCCATAAGAGCCATAAATCCCCAAAGTTCAACATAAATCTCTCGCCATCAGAGCCACCAAACATAAAAAAGCTCACCGTAAATCCCATGTTGGCCAGTCTTTGCGCGAGTTTGTTGCCGAAGCCGGTGTCACATCCTGAATAAAAACATTATAAGACTTGCATAATTCAGCAGTGACAAGAACAGGCTAGTCATCCCTAGGATTTAATACATGTTTACCACACCAATATTAAACGCGTTCTGTTGGTGCATTTACCGTGACACTCGTTTCTCACAGGCATGAATTTAGCAGCTGTCGGGAATTCTCATTTCATCCTTTTCTTTTGCAAAGGTAAGACAACATGGTGTAAGATATAAGAAGTTTAACGGTAAATTCCTACATCTGATACACAGGGTTATAGTTCCCCCATAGTGCCCCCGCATATCATGAAAAGGCAATAAGTGGACGAACATTAAGTACATGCTCAAAAAATTGATGTATGTACCTATTTACTGGCGAAGTGTGCGTTTGTATTCGAAAGATGACAGCTTTCATAAAGAAGTGCCTGGATGCGTGGCACGCAAATATGAATTTGACACAATGTTTCTTTCCGTGCCAAAAATAGCATATTTTAGTTTGATTTAAATCGCGTGCAAGAAAACCCATTTTACCCTATCGAAAATGTTTGAAAGTTCCGAAGTTTTTCTCGGTCTCAATATTTACAAGAAAAATTGTTGCTGGGAAATAAATTATTGGGTGATCGTAGATCGAAAAGTATTTTAGCAAAATTGAATACATAAATACAGCAACATATATACAGCTTCATTCGTTTGATTTGAGAATGATTAACGTCTTTTCTAGAGATTCTACGAACGTTACCTCATAATTTACTGGTTTCATTTGAGAAATACTAGTTTTCTTTAGTTATAATAAATGGAAACACGCCACAATAACTTATTGTCAATTTAAGAGTCGGTTCTCAGAAAAAGGAAGTTCAAGATTTTGTTAAAACAATTATAAGCAGGACAGGGCAAGCACAGTTTCACGATTCAAGTTGATAACTTTCGAGGTGTAGTGTGAGGGCATGTATTGTCGTACACAAAAATTAGCCCTTTGTATTGACTAGATCAAGCCTCTCTTTTACAATGTTGTTGCATGCGATTAATTACTAATTGTTTTCAATGTCAGAGTAATAGTTTTTAATAGTTTTACATTGTAGCATAAACGAACTATCAAAAGCACTGCAACCATGAACTTGTGCTACTGAGGTTGGGGAGGCGTTAATAAAATGTTTGCCTAGACGGTATACCAAAAAAGTGTAACCGCACATGATTGGCCATAAAATATTCATTAAACATCTTACAATATTAAATATCGCGTTGCGTAGCGCGATACTGAGCAACAAATCCTACGAGACATACCTTAAATCAAACGCGACAATTGAAAGCGTTAGAAAAGCTGTAGCCTGGGGCCCTCAAAGCAAGAAATTCAAAAGGCCAACACGCACCTGTCACGACCACGGCCTTCTCTTCCACCTTGCGGATGTACAGCTTCTCGGTGAAGAACTCATCTCGAAACTTGAGCACCAAGTCCGCTACAAAGAGTCCTAAGAAACCGAAAGAAATGAACTTGACACAAGCGCAATTGGTGAAGAGCAGAAAGGCCCAGACGCCCAAGAACGTGGCAAGGAACTGCCATTGTTTCGCCCAAATGGCCATGTTCTGGTTGACGAAGTTGTGCCGTACACAAAAACTACATATACCATGGGACGGCACGCAGAGCTAGGTGATGTACACGTGATCTGTGCAATGTGATGCCACTCGGAGCAGTGCTAGCAACATCCCGAATGTTGAAAATCCCTTTCAGATAATCGTGTTATCTGATACGGGCCCCGACACTGATAGCGCAACGAAGAGATGGTGCTGGACTGACCGGTTGATTGAGAAAGTCTGTTGTTGGGTCAACCACCAGTGGACTTTTACATGTAACGTGTTGTGTTTCAAATGATGAGATACATGAATTGACTCATTTCGAGTGGGGGACATGCGCATAGATCTCACGAATTTTAGCAGCGCGTCCATAATTAGTCCCTGATTAGTTTCCCTTTCCGCTACGTTTGAGCGACACCTACGTTGTACAAACTCTACGACAGTTGCCAACAGCTGCAGAGACGACGCATTATAGATGAATTCTGAATTGTCAGAATGGGTTAGGTGCTCTGCCGGTTGGAGGGTGTAAAATACTGAATATGAAGCGAGCGGCTCAAACGGACTTTGCAGTAACTGAACATAAATTTGAACGCTCCAGCAGCTACTCAAATATGTTAGAAAGGAAATTATTCAAATACATTCGCAGTGATTCATCCTGGAGAATTTTTTTTATATTTTTTATCGCAAGCACTGCAGCTGACCAAACGTACGAGCATGTGCAGCTGACCAAACGCACGAGCTGGTACAGCTGACCAAACGTACGAGCAGGTGCAGCTGACCAAACGCACGAGCTGGTGCAGCTGACCAAACGCACGAGTTGGTGCAGCTGACCAAACGTACGAGCAGGTGCAGCTGACCAAACGGAGGAGCAGGTGCAGCTGACCAAACGCACGAGCATGTGCAGCTGACCAAACGTACGAGCATGTGCAGCTGACCAAACGCACGAGCATGTGCAGCTGACCAAACGTACGAGCGTGCGCAGCTGACCAAACGCACGAGCATGTGCAGCTGACCAAACGTAAGAGCATGTGCAGTTGACCAAACGAACGAGCATGTACAGCTGACCAAACGAACGAGCATGTACAGCTGACCAAGCGTACGAGCAGGTGCAGCTGATCAAACGTACGAGCAGGTGCAGCTGACCAAACGCACGAGCAGGTGCAGCTGACCAGTCGTACGTGCACTACGCTCGTCAGCAGTGCGTACAGTATGAGCTCACTCGATGCTTGAATTGTATAAGATAGCAGGCGATGCACAGACCGTCCATCAAGTCTTCCTCTGATCAAAAGAGGCTTGCCCTCAATTGCCCTGGGCGACGCAAGTATTTCAGCCAGACAACCGTCGATGAACAATGTCATCAATAAGACACAGAATAATTCCCTAATGTAGCCATACGTTCGTCCTGATTCCGGGTTCAAGACGAAGTCTTTTCACGAATTTAGACTTTATGAACCCCGAACTCTTCACATGAACTTAGTTTTTCACTCGGGAAATAAAGAGCATTCGAGTTGGGTAAGTGACAGTCGAGACTCGCTGACGGACCTAACTAACTACAATCTTCCGCTTATTCTCTCATTTTCAGGAGCCTTAGCTGTGTAAGAGTGAAATCTATGGCGCATTTTCAAGTGTAAAAAAAATCAAAATCACACTTATTTTTCTTGTTATATCACAAAAATCAATGACCGTTGAGCACCTTCATTCACTCTCAAGGTGAACAGATACAGCGAGTCTCCGGCCTTCAAAAGATAACGGTATCTCCATGCGCCGCTGCTTGCGAACAACAAATGCAGCGCCAGATACTGCTGAAATAACAAGGTGCATGTATGCAGTTTGAAAAAGTTAGTTGGCAGGCTCAGTTTTATTATGACAAATATGGTAATATACTAGACAACTCGTGACCCGTTGGGTCGAATAAAATTTATCAAGATCAAACCGTATCCAGGAATATATCCTATGCAGTTAAGTCGGTATCCTACGAAGAGTATAAATTTCGAATATCTCAGATCAGACAGACAAACGTGAGCACGGTTTCAAGCAAACAAACAAGCAAGACGACCAGAGTTTTAGTATTAGACTAGATAGATAGACTAGATAGATAATGCAATATTAATTAAGGCCCCTGTCGCAGCACCGCATCCCTATCGCTCAGACTGGCGAAAAGACCTGATAAAATCTCCGATACAAGCCAAGATAAAACCCCAGATACAAACGATAGGTCGTGATGAGTCAGAATTTGCGTACTTGAAGTGCGTGGACTTTGTGCCCTATCACGGAAAATAAAAATTAACTGAGCTTCTGAAGCTATTGTTCTTAATTCTCTACGAAAAAAGTTACGATGTTGTGATCTTTGAGAAAACGGTAGTGGACATAATATTAGTGTTTTTTTTTCGAATTGGACGTATTTTTCGATTGATCTTTCTCTATCTTTCGTGAATCTTTCGTGAAACTGTAACGTAGAGTTGAAAAACAAAACAGTTCTAACTGGAGATAAAAAACGTGAAAAAAGGAAAAAGAAAAAAAGAACGGAAGTTAAGCTTTAAAGGATTAAAAATTTTAGCCCACGGATATTTAAATTGTTTTTCAAACCTATTCGAAACTCATGTATACAATTCATTTTCAACTCAGAGTATTCTGAAGTTTCAACGACCAGTCTTGATTGGTCACCAGTGACTTGAGTTAGCGAGGTGACGGGAGAACAATATTACAAAGTCTGGTGTCTCCAGGATTCCAGATCATTCTTGAGGCAAAAAATGTGAATGTGAAGTAACGCCACGAAAAGACAGAGCCAAGACTGAGCTGTCCCCGTAGTACTCCAGGGCCTTATGGCAGGGATTCAATATGTAACTTATATCCATTTTTTTAATGACGACTAGAGTAAATATTAATTTAACATAAAAAATCTCTAGGGAAAATTCGATTATATAATTTGCAAGCCTAAAGCTTTTATCCAACCTCTCAAGGTACGAAACTGTTCGAGTTCATTGCGTGTCAAGAGTTTTTGGAAACTGCTAATCTTGTTGATTAAAACCACCCAACCTATAAAAACACATTGTTAATACGATCCATTCTTCTGGATTGGGTTGTTTTAGAAAACATGATTAGCAACTTCCTTCCTACGAGTCTCCTTGCGCAATAAACTAACAAAAAGCTCATTGCTGATCCTTCATGACTTCGGAACACGACTAAAGAGAACCTTTATTAATTCCAACACGTTTTACCGTTGGGTTTTCAATGCCTTACAACTACTGGCGTGGTGAGGGATGTGAGGAATGTGTGATTTAAGCTGCCTTTGCCAAGGGAAGTACTTCGCAGTAACGTGAAAAGCCTCGACTGAGCCGAGGCTCGAACCCTGGTCCTCTCGGCTGTGAAGCCATCACGCTAGCCTCTACACCATGGAGCCCACGAAGCAGTCATTGAAAATTTTCTTTGTCGTAAGTCACCCTAGGAAATATCACACTGAGTTAGCCCCCCAATCCTCGTGGAATATAAAACTTCTCTCAAGTTTTACTCCTCGTATTGGAAAATTTTAGGTGCCCCAGTAAACACATTCGCCGTGACGCTGAGAGTTAGTTTGCTCGTTCCATGCTATCATTATTATGTTTTTAATTAAGCATTTACTTTTATGAATTTTGCTAATCGTAGTGGTTCTACAAAGTGGAAGCACTTGTAACCCATACGTAACCCACGCAGACACTCATGTGCATCAGGAGCAGGCAGGAGCTAACGGTGGCAATTAACGCGTAACGCTGGTGGTGTGCCCATCAACCAGTGTTGGGCAATACTGTGTCTGCGCGCCAATACTCAGTTCATTTGCGTCAACAGAAGACCCTCGTACTTGAAATATTAAAATAACTAGATGCCTTTAGCCCAAGTACAGAGAGAGAGAAAAGCAAAAGTGCCAAAAGCATGTCATCTCCAGAACACGAAATTGTCGCCCAATTCCAGTCATGCGCCTCTCAGGAACGACCTAACCCGAAGCCTCCATACGTAAGCAGCGCGTTGAGCGCTGCAAAATACGTGCGAGCCTGTAAACGTATTCGGCAAAAGTTGTATGGTTTTAAATGCTGGCTATTCAGAAATGATAAACGGCATTTCCAATTCCTTTGTCAATTAAAAATTATCCGATAGCATTTCAAATTAATCAAAGGGACTTCAGCTGTCAGCTAAGTTCAGGTGCAGCTGACAGCTAAGTTCAGGTGCAGCTGACAGCTAAGTTCAGCTGCAGCTTACTGTTTCGACTCTAAAAAGGATAACTAATAAATTCAAATTGAAAATTTCTCACAATTCCGTTCTTTTATTTTTAAAAACACTAGCAAAAGAGGTAACATCCAACACTGTGGTTCCTACACAAAAATTCATTCTGTATCACAAGTTTTAACGAGGTTCAATCACATGAAAAATATATGAGTACATCTCTCGACCTCTTTGAACTGAGTAAAATCAATCCACGTTGAAAATTCTTAAAAGTAACTGAACAATAGTCAAACACTTGGGAAATTCCTATATTAATTACACAACATGTCTAAAATGACCGCCACGAGAATACTTTGGGTCGATGAGTGAATAAAATTTTAGAGAATGTCGGAGCTGAAGATCAATTGGCTTCTAAACATAAAGTGAGATACCTCAGTTCACTCGTCTCTGCCATCGCTAAATTTTCAGAGAATTCCTTAATTTTTAATCCGGTCAGTCTTAACGCCTAGTTGTTGATTGTTGTGCCTTAATATTCAGTATTTACACTTTAGTTGTTGATTTATGTTCCTTAATATTTTGTCGTTTAGCTTTAGTCGCTAATTTATGTACCTTACTATTTAGTCTTGACACTTTAGTATTTGATTTCTGTGCCATAGTATTTAGTGTTCAATTTGTGTGCCTTAATATACAGTCTCTACAATTCAGTCTTTGATCTACGCACTTCATTAATCGATCTTTGGAAGCTTAATTGAGACATTTTTTGAAAAAGCATACTTTAGGCAATGATACTTTGAAAAAAACCTACGCAGTATCGGATTAAGACTTACAGCTGAGACATGTCGAAACCACTAAACATGCTTTAACAAAAGTACACAAGCCACTCGGACGCATAATAAAAAATTTCAATTTTGATCATCTTTTCATCAGAAGCAAAAACGTAAATGAGCCCGACCTCAGTAGGNTCCGCTGTCACTGGATAGTCTCGACTCCATCAAGGTGTGACTTTAAAAAGCATTCTCTCGGTACGTGAACATAGCCAGTCTATTAGACCCGCCATGCTTTTCAGGGAAACACGAATATGTAAACGGTAAGTGACACAAAACTTATTTGAAATATGTGTGTTTGCCGTTTCGGGAATCAAGAACTAAATATATATCTTCAGGAGCGCTTTCTGTCCGACATTTGGGCATCCTTGACGCCGGCTGGAAGCACCTTCATCTTGGGCGTGATGAAATAGTCCGTGAGTTCTTGGGGCAGGAAACTCAAAAACTTCGAAACGATTTTCAATTTGGTCGCAGGAACGTATTGCACCTGCAGAAAATGAACAATTAGAAGCAATAATTAAACAGCTGTCCTCTAGCAGCTGTTGGGGAGTGCTGGAGCTGGAGCCAAAAAGCCTCGATCAAAAGTGAAAATGTAAATTTCTTCGTCAAGCCCCCGAACAAAAAAAATGATTCTCGCAATTTGATATCCATTTCGTCCTTGTCAACCAGGTCTAATTTTTTCACTGCACAATCGATAAATTTATTAAATGTCTTGACCACCTGTAATCCGTTGGGGACTATTTTGAAGTCCCATTTGAGCCTGTAATGACTCTTCTTTACCTCTTAACGGATATCCACAGTGAAAGAAAATCATTCATTCACTTTAGTCCCAATGAACCGTAGCCGTGATACGATAGAAAAACATTCATTTAATTACTGAGAGATGAGTTTTAGATTTCTGACCTATGCCTATACTGATGACTGTGCACGGTGACAAACAAGCGATATGATCAGAGTTTTAGTATTATATAAATTGGTAGAAATACTAGGCTGGACAAAATTACAAATAATTATAGATACCCTGGTGAAAAAGTTAGACTGGGAATGCAAGGACGAGCTGTGCTTCTATTTACATTTGTTATAAAAAATTGGTTCTTTAAAACGTTCTGTGAGCCAAGATCTGCGTAGTCACATCTGCTACCTGACAGGCAAGTTAATTAATTTAATTATCTTGTGCATATTTGTTTGTTTGCTGTGTTGTGTTTGAATTAAGTTAATGAAAGGTATCGTACTCTACATACACTTACACTCGGTACACTTTGCAAAATTTGTATACTAGATACCACGCGTACACTCGGCACACCACGTACATCGCGTACGCTCGGTACACTATATACAATATGTACACTCAGTTCACTAGGTACCACACGTACACTAGGTACATTAGATAACATACGTACGCACACAATTACCTTGTAAGAATAACTATTTTACTGTTTACAGACGATAGAGTACACAAATACATCTTTCAAGAAAGTAAAGGAACACTTCTGCCCAAATATTCAAGCGAGAAATTAAATCCGTCCTAATCATAATGAAAATTAGTCGTAATAATTTCATAAAAGCAGAGCTAAATTCTCAATGATCACGTGAGAAACTACAAAATCTAAACAGTTTCCCAAAATCAACAAATTATATTTTTTCCAACCACGGGAAAGCAATCACGTACTCCTTGGAAGCACTAGAAATCATCTCGTAATTTTTAAAGATCACTCAAAAACAGTCACGCTGTTTTTCACAATCACTCGAAAACAATCACATAATCTGAATAAACACTCAAAACAATCACACAGCTCTAACAACCACATGAAAACAATTACGAACGTTCCAATAACCCCACAGAAACAATCCCTCAGTTTTTAACAATCACTCGAAAAACCACGTCATCCTAAATAACTTTGGGAACAGTCACAAACAGAACATGACCACCACGCACATTAGGATCCACTCCAGCGACAGCGTGGGCGAGATCCCCGACGACTTCGTTGAGCTCCTCTCCAGATTTGTTGTACTTGCGAGGTAAGCTCATGAGGCCGCAGATGAGGTCCTCCCTGTACTCCTCTCCGTACGCGTGCTTCACCTCTGCAGGGCCTGCCTGCCACAGCTTCAGGTACGTACTTCTCACGTTTTTTATTTTGTCCTCAATTGACGCCGTCCTGGGGTGGGAAGACCGAGTGAAAGTCCATGAAAATCAGGTGAAGGTGTGCATGGAAGCTGGGTAGGCAGAGTAAGGACGAACAAGAAAAGGGAAGTAAGAGAGAAGACAGCGAAGTAGAAACGAGGAAAGCAAAGATGAAACAAGGAAAACACAATTTTAACAATGGAAGCAACATAGAAATGAGGAAAAGAAGGTAGCAACTACTTTCCTTCTTTTCTATAAAAAAGAAGGAAAACACCACAAACATAAGAGGTTGAGGCGAAGTAGATTGAATGTATAGAAATGAAATAGTCAAAAAGAGTTAAAAATCACAATTAATGCAAAAGAATGCAAATTCGAATATTTACCTACAGTATTGTTCAAGTGTCATACATTCTACGATTTCTTCCATTGTGCCCTGAAGCTGATCAGTCGGTTACCTCAATGAGCTTGTATCATAGATACTCAAAACACCGCCAGTTGTGCCCTGAAGCTGATCAGTCGGTTACCTCAATGAGC
>VOMN01059601.1:0-22505 GCA_014899125.1 Orchestia grillus | reverse complement strand
GAGCTTCTTTTTCTGTACAGTAGTGGGTAAAGACAGAGGGGAATATTTTGAATTCAAGAAATCACTGATATATCTATATATCAATATATATATTCAGAATTGCATGGAATATATTTTTGGCGTATTGGCTGGAATTTATCATACAATATATATTGTTTGGGAAATTAGATAAAATATACTTTTTCTGCCACACTGAATGAAAAATGCATATTTTGGGGGCATTGGACGAAATTTCCATTCTCTGACTCATTAAAGTAAAATATATTTTTTAAGCATTGGGAGGAAAATGAGTATTGTAGGAACGTTAGATGAAACATACATCTCTTGATGCATTGCCTGGTATGGAACTTTATGGTGCCTTGGATACATTTTTTGGTTCATTGGAAGGAATATACCTTTTACTTTGGACGTAAATCGATCTCTTCAATCTCTACCTCCGCGTCCTAGCTAGTCGAGGCCGATCCACGCTCCTGATAGGACAGTGATTCATTGCCGACCAGCGGCCTCCAGCTGGTCCGCTACATCTCTTAGAATTAGAATTCGATTCTTTAATTGCCGAGCACACTAACCTCGAGCTTAGTGTTTGCGTTAAAAATAATTTTATTCAAATTTTTAACGCACAACATGAAGGATGGTCACAATTTCAAGTGAAATCATACATTTAAAGTACTCGTGAATTCAGAAACCAATATCTGAGGATTTTCAAGTGGAAGCATTTAAAAATATTATATCACGCCTCATCTCTGAAAATTCACTGCAATTTAGGTCCGAGGTAACGGAGCTGGTTACCTCCTCTGCTGACAAAAAAGACGTATATGTATGTCCGCATTTAACACAGTTAAATTAACTCTTTATTGACCGTAAGAACCTTCAGACTCACCTTGCTAACAACTCTGCTAGTTTTTCGTAAAAAGTTAGAAGTTATCTTATTGTACGAATACATGAGACTATAGCGAGTTTTCACGTACAAAGATAAGTACGTACAACCATAATGGAAAAATAATTTAGTCTGTAAAGACCCCAGTGCCACATGAAGACGCACCAGTGCCATAGCAGGACGCACCAGTGCCATATCAGGACGCACCAGTGCCACACCAAGACGCACCACTGCCACACCAGGATGCACCAGTGCCACATCAGGACGCACCACTGCCACACCAGAATGCACCAGTGCCACATCAGGACGCACCACTGCAACACTAGGATGCACCAGTGCCACATCAGGACGCACCACTGCCATACCAGGACGCACCACTGCCACACCAGGATGTACCAGTGCCACACGAGGGACCACCAGTGCCACATGGAGCCGGTGGCACCCCTCGACGCTCGCCTTACAAGGTTCAGCGCTTAAGGAATTGCGCCTCCCGCCGGCGGCGCTGCAGGAGCTCGGGCAAACAGAGGCCAGCTCTCCTGGAGGAGGCGGTGGGAGGTGGGGAGGTGAGGGAAGAGTGGAGGGCGACCACAGGGCTGGGAGATAGACTCAGAAATGAAGGAATTGTTGCATTTGAGGAGTGTGAAGAAGGGAAAACGTAGGGAAATGAGTGAGTCGCGACATTGGCATGACGGACGGAGATGGGGAAGTGGGGTGAGGTTGGCGGCACGCGAAGTTCACGAAGGGCACGTGATAAAGTGGTAAAATAATCTACGAAGAAATTTAGACAATGTAATTTGTTCATACTTGAGAAAAGGTATGATGATATTGAAGGGTCAGAACGTACACGAGAAGAACAGCTGCAAGGAGGTCACGCGAGCATCAGACAACGAAATTTACGAAACTCCATTTGAGTAATCCGCTTCATTTTTACCAGCTTATCTGAGGTCTAGTCCGCTGCAGATAATCTGAATTTCAGCCTGCATTTGGACCAAAGACCAGACATTGGGTTGAGTGGTGACTGCGTCCGGCCACGTACGCTCGGACGATAATTTTCCTTTGAAAGCTGACCGTCCGGAAAATGTGAACTGGCGGAGCGACCCATTGATTTCGCTGCGGTGCGCGAGCGTGAACTGTCAGATGGCCAGCTGCAAAGGCGTGATTAACTACGCAAATCGAACAAATTCAAGTGTGCTTTAATTGCTGTCTTCTATCGTGAATGACTGTTTGCGTTTTTTTTCCTGTAAGAATTAAATTTCATCAGCGTTGGTTAGTGTGTTGGGTGCACGGTCTGAGTCACTTATTCTGTAAACGTGAACTTTAATTTAACAAACCAACGAAGACGTGTACTTAAACGTTTTTTAGGTAAATTACACTTTCGATAATATTATTTCATCAGACATGGGTTACCATAAAGGTTGAATTTATTATTTGTTTGTTGCTGTTAGTTTTATGGATCGATTTATCAACAGTGGATTGATTACAAGTGGTTCAAGTAAATTTTGCAACTATCTGTACTGTTAGACCCTCATTGAAAGGAACGTAAAAAAGCAAGTCGTAGCTAGTATCCATCCCTGTTTAATTTTTGATTTTTTTCCAAAGTAAGCTATGAGTATCAGTCAAATGATCACAATAATATAGGGCAGGTTACATGTTTCACATCATGATCTCACAGATGTATTTTCCCTTATTTCAGAGCTAGGCTTCTTCTCATCTTTCATATGTGGAAGGCGAAGTAACTTTATCAGCGACCGATGAAAGCTGCAATCGGAAGTAGAAAAATCTGGCCTTTTAGAAGCATTTCAGGTGTCGTGAATATGAAAAGTGTCCGTTATTGGACCCACGGGGAGGTGAATTTCTATCCTCAGTGCTCCTCCCGGCCGACACTTGACGATCTCTTAGATTTATGCAGGTCTGGACGACAGCGAATTCATCACCGGCACCGACATCCTGGCTGGTGACGACCGCTTTAAGGAGCGCCAGGTCCCGGAGAGGCTGATGGCCGTCTCTTTTTTCCTACCTAGAGGACGATCTTGATATCTCTGGAGACAGTCGCCCACCGTGTGGTTCCTGGGACGTTACTCGATCTTGATACTTCTGAAGACAGTCAACGCGGTGTCGGTGTTGTGGCGTGTCTCTCATGTAGAGAGATCGTCGACCCTGGTATAGTTCCTATCTCGTATCTTATACGATAGTTATAGAGGCAGTCGGTACTATGGTTGTCATCATGCATCTTGATTTTGGTTCCTCTGCAGACAGTCGTCAATGCAGGCCTCTATCAAGTACCCTGATTTTTATACCTCTGGAGATAGTCAGCGCTGGGACGTATCTTGATTTTTATACCTCTGGAGATAGTCAGCGATGGGACGTATCTTGATTATTATATCTCTGGAGATAGTCAGCGCTGGGGCGTATCTTGATTTTCATACCTCCGAAGATAGTGAGCGCTGGGACGTATCTTGATTTTTATACCTCTGGAGATAGTCAGCGCTGGGACATACCTTGATTTCACTATGTCTGGGCAAACCACGGTGTGGGTTTCTACCGAATTAGTTTCTGATATCCTTGTAGTAAGGACTTAGCTTCATGGACCAAATGAAGAAGACTCGTCTTTGCGATCAGTCATCGCGTTATTTCTCAGCCGTTCAAAAGCACGGACGTTTTCAAACAGAGGTCTTGGGGAAAGTGAGCGAGAACTTGTACGGGTGGCGGTGCAAGTTTTAATGAAGTTAAGAATCAGCAATTGCATGCAACGATTAGTTAAAAAATTGAGTATTTCTGCGTGAGATAAGAATCAAAATTTTGAGGAGAAAATTGGTGGTTGAAAATAGACGAGTCTGTCCGAACAGAAAAAAAACTGGTTTGTGACTAGGTTTTGAACATCGTAAGTAATCATGTTGCCTATTAATCATGGTGATACTATTAATTGTGAATGTTGCTGATGAATTCTAGAGCTAATTTACCAAGCAGTCAATTGACGGTGCTGCGAAGTGTCTGGCGAGGGTGTACGAGAGGACGAGGTGTGTGTGGGTGAAAGTGTGTGGGGTGTGGGTGTGTGCAGTGCGTAGTGTGATACGCATGACACAAAATTTATAAACTAGATATGGGATACGATTCTTTGAGCATTTTTCTGTCATTAAACGTCGCCAATTTCCCATAACGTACCAAGTCCGGTTTGTGGCTGCAAACATACCTCGAGAACAACAATTCTTCACAAAGTGACGCACAGACTGCAAATGC
This sequence comes from Orchestia grillus, assembly GCA_014899125.1. Classification (NCBI taxonomy): domain Eukaryota; kingdom Metazoa; phylum Arthropoda; class Malacostraca; order Amphipoda; family Talitridae; genus Orchestia; species Orchestia grillus. The sequence continues at coordinate 18,391 of VOMN01059601.1, read as the reverse complement.
TATCTCTGCGTTAGCGGAAATGCTCCTCCCCCAGCTGCTTTGTTTCATAACTCACGTGATTAAGAAGAGTTATTTGTTTGCGAGATGCTCGCAGTAAACTGCCGCTAGAGGGAGTAGTCGATGTTGAGATGACCCCGAGCTTCCTTAAGTAGAAGGAGGCGGAGGTCAGTGTTAAAATCTTCCTTAGCTTACCGATGTTGTTATTTTTTAATGCCACGAGCTCATCCGAAAAAACGTGAATGTTTTCATTGTTTATGGCGGCGGTTGTGAGTGGAGTATTGTTGAAAGTGTCAAGGAAGTGCAAAACGAATTCTCATTGCAAATTACATTGGAGAGGTTATGTTCGCAAAAAAAGATTATCAAGGGCGATGCATAGTTCCAATGAAATACGATCAAGAGGAACAGTCTTTCATATGAAGAGGGAAATCATGTATGATACCATTCACATTCTCATACCCATAGGAAAGAGATTGATACCAAGTTAACTGAAAAAGGCTATGATTTATTTGATCTTTCAGGTCAATTTATTTTCGGAGTTTTCAGAAATTCACTATAGTTTATTGTCATGATGGTGAGTACGATCGGAACTGGTAGTTATAAATCACTCAAATGCTTAGTTTCCATGTTGGAACCTCTGGCGAAGAGCGAATGTTTTCCCTTAATTGTTTTCATTCCCGATGGAAATACAGAACATAAGTAACAGTAATTTTACTAAGACAGGCATTGATGCGATTTCCCTATTTACGAATATCCCAATAAAAGAAACTAACAATAGCATGTCGAATAAGATATTTCAGTAGGGATCTGAGTTGTTCATAGCTTTAATATAAATTGCATATCAAAGATAATGTGTTTTTATATTCAATGAAAAATTGCACTAACAAAGTGACGGTGTTCCCATGGGTGATTGCATGTCTCCAATATTACCGGTTATATTTTTATCTTTTCATGAAAGCACCGAGTTAATAGATTGTCCAGCTGAATTTAGACCAATTTTTGGAAAAGATACTTTGGCGACACATTTTTACGGTTTCGATATCAATCGGATATTGAACATTTATCATAACTCGAAACATTACCATCAAGTTCGCCCGTGAATGCAAAAAAAAAATGACTGCTTAGAATTTTCGGACATCAGTATTAAGAAGCATGAATATAATTTTTCTACGAAGGTATATCGCAAAAGAACGTTTACAAGGTTAAGCATACAGTTTTAAAGTGGAATAAATTGTATGCACAAGTTAGGGTGAGTCAAGTTACTGAGAGACAGAGCTTCTAAAGTGTCTTCTGATCGCACTGATGTTATTTCAATGCTGGATTTTCTGCGTGAACACTCAAGTATTAACAGATTCTCCCTCCGTGTGATTAAGAAGTATTTCCGATTGTATATTAACTCTAAGTTTAGCAATAAATAAATTTTTGCTACAGTTCCCAAGTAAACTCATATACTGTGTACCGTCATATGTACAATCTGATGTTAGCAAAAGCATTAAGCCCAAAATGAAAACCCTAATCAAGACGCATTATTCATAAATAACGATTAGAATTACACTTGAAAAAATCTGATTATTGTCAGACTTTTTACTGTGAAAGATCGTGCGCCCATGTCTTTGCGAATTAATGTAAAGTAGCGTATTTTTATTACATTACATTTACATTTACATTAAATTACATTTACATTGCATTACATTACATTTACATTACATTTACATTACATTTACATTACATTTACATTAATTACATTAATGTAAAGTAGCGGTACACGTGTGGACAGTCCGATGGCAGCTTTTGTGGAGAGATAAAGCATCATGTGCACACACGTATTGAGAAGCACAACGGAGTATGGTCTCGCACTGGAAAACCGCTAGTTTCACCACGTAATAGCAGCGTCAGAGATAATGCAATAGACTCAAAGCATCCCATACTTGCGATGAATTTCAAAGTCACGGCATCATCATTCGCTGTAGGTATAAAATTCGCAGAAAGCATTTATATGAACAAGCTTCGCTTGCTCCTCGATGACCAGGGTAACTCCGTGACAGTTATAGTTCTACACTTACCGGTTGAATGAAACGTTAAATATGTTTTCCCGTCGTCTCTTTGGCCAAACTTAATTGAGTACTGTGATATGAATCCATCGTCATTTAACTTATATTTTTTTATCTTTTTACAGACTACTGAATATGAGTATCGATAATTCTCAAAAGCTCTAGATTTCTAATAAATCATTTAGAAACACGTTTTCTCTTGCCTTCCTATCAACGTTTATGATCTATTGCCACGGTCGCATAGCTGATTTCGACGCAGTTTTCAGATCGAACGCGTTGAGAACCCAACCCAATCTAACTTTTCAACCACCCCGTTGATATCCAACTATCCGGCGGCGATCTCTGCACCTGGGCAGCCAAATTGATAGATTGCGATAGATAAATATAGATGTTCCATTGAAGGACTTAGACTTGGGAAAGCAATCTCGAGCGTTGCTCAAAGTCGAGCTACTGAAGTCGACCCGAAACCTGCGCTTCAAGGCGGATGATTTGCGATGGCCGTAAGATATTAGGCTCCTCTTTGTGTTACTGATATGAACGCCCCAAAGATTTGTTGCTTTCTCTAAGATTAATGTTCTCCAGATCAACGGGACGCCTGTGAAAAAAAAACAGGTCCGCAATCGCGGGATCATCTTTCCGGGAAAGCGCCGGCTAAAAACTTAATGGAAAGAAGGCCACAATAATTATCTTTCAAACTGGAACGAAAGGATAAGAATTCATTCTAAAAGCAAGGCGTAGAGTAATTTTAATCGGAGTATACGTTGGGTTTTCAGCTTTGAAAATATCTTAGATTAAAAATATTGCATTTCTTAAGCGGTTGAAACTTGTCGTTGTATCCGAATTTTTTTTTAGAAATGTGTCTGCTTGTAGGTTGTGTATAGCGATGATGGGCTTGAAAATATCTAGGTTAAGTAAGTTGATAAAATTTATACCCCAGTAAACTTGTGATACTTTTTTAATTACAAATTCATGAGGCCTTGCACTTTATGCGCTGTGCTTTTGAAGTCGTACTCAAAATATTTAGGAAAATATGAATGATTATTCAACGATGTTCACAAACAATCATGTTAGTCGCATTACCTCTAGAAATAATTTGATCACGAAAACGCACTCACTAGCCAAAATGCGAGTTATTGAACAACCCAAATAGAGAAACGACACAACAGAAAACGCGTAAAGGCAAGTCGCACCGTCCATTTTCAGAAAAAACGCCGCTCCAAAACAGTTCCAGTGCAAAAACAAAAACTCTAAAGTCAGTCAAATTGGAAAGAAAAGCGGCGCAGGCATCATTGGAGACGGAGGTGGTCGCAGCCCTGCGCTGGGGGAGATGACGCTCAACTTTTTCAATTGATGTGTGATCTCTAATTAAGAGAGGCCCCAGCGGGGGAGGGGGTCCTTTCTGAGATGGGCCCCAAGTTTATCGAGTGGTGCAGTGTGGCTGGGAATTTCCAAGCTGTCGCTCCTCCCAGCCTTCTCTGCTTCCAGCCTTTACTCGTCTAAGCACATTTTTGTTTCAATCTATAATTTTTATTCCTTCATAGGAGTCTGCCAGCTGTTAAATTTGCCTTCCTGTGAGATGGGCCCGTAAACGCGACGCAATGCGAACATCAGAGGCGCCAACTCCCCAGCCATCGTCGTCACCTTCGTGCTGGGAGTCCTAGTCCTAATCCTCCTAGCTCTGACTCCACCTAGTGAGATCACTCCTCCCAGCAGCCTCCTAGCTCTGACTCCACCAAGTGAGATCACTCCTCCCAGCAGCCTCCTAGCTCTGACTCCACCTGGTGGGACCTCCTGCCATCACTGCTCCCATTGAAGCTCCTAGCTTTCATTCTCTTTCAGTGTGAGGCTTCTTTCTGAATTAAATTTGATTAGCAATAATTGAATTAGAAGTAAAATGCTGAAAAAATATAATACAAATGAATTTATCTCAAATATAATTGCAGCAAAACTAAATTAAAAATTTTTATTGAGATATAATTATATTAAATTAAATTTTCGACGCTGTGTGCCGTCATTTTTTCTGTTCGCGAAGTTTGACGCCGCATGCAGACCCAGTCTGTGCAATCGGCAGAGTGCAGCGCGCGTTACCACGTACGTACTAACTCGTACACTCGTACACTGGGGTAACGCATGCATCTGTTCTCTCAATATACCCAATTCGTAGCGATAATTGTGCGTGCGAAAACTCTGCGGGTAGAAAATTGCCTGGCCATTTCGTCGCAAATGCTGCGAGGGAAAATGCTCTTAGAACATGTTAGAAATACGGCTCTAAATCCTTGCTTTCAATGCACGCAGAAGCTGTTGGAAGAACCTTTCTAACAGAAATAATTCCAATCGAAAAAACAATTCGGAGGTGAAGTAAATTTCAATATCCAGAACCTTGCAAACATCCCTGGCAGGTTTTCACATCTGCAATCACACAATCTCGATACATCTTAATTTGGTCGCGACGCAAGCGCATGCTGGGGAATGGTCGATCTGTACGGGGAGAGTTCAGGGAAGTATGAGTAAGTTCGCGCTAAGGTTTTTCTTAGGTTTTAAATCGAACATATGTCGAGATTACTTCCATAAAGTTGAGAAACTCTAGATTTGGAATAATGGGTTAACTCATTCTTTGTTCAATGTTATCCCACTGCTAAGAGAAGCTGTGTACCCAGTAAAAATTTTACGCCGTAGCATGTATAATTTCAAATAATTTTGGCAGCCTAAGCGCACATATAACCGCCGGTTAGTTGATTATTTACAGGGTGGTGAGCGAGCTCGACTGGGTATCGCCATGACGTGAAGGCGAGCGTTGTAACATGAATATTGTTGCAGTAGAGCATACGTCTTAATCCACCAGTACCTGCCAGCAGGCACAACTAAGGAGTGCCATCTCGCTACAAATGCGATTTAGCGACTATCAGCGACTGCCAGCGACTACCAGCGTCAACCAGTGACTGCTAGCTACTGCCAGCAACTGCCAGCAACTACCAGCGACAACCAATGACTGCCAGCTCGCCAGCAACTGCCAGCTACTACCAGCGACTGCCAGCAGGCACAACTAAGGCCTGCCAGCACGCCCACAGCTGCGAGCTGTGTCGATTTAGCGCCCGCAGCGCACAGCTCCAATACTAAGCAGGAGGCCGGCAGCTCCCTGAACTCGGCGCCAAAATTGAAGTCGTGGCCCGGCAAGTCGCGCTAAGCAGCTCAATAAAGTGTGCTCACCACCGAATAGCGTGCGCTGTGCTCCTGGTTTTGCTGGGTTCGTAAAGCGGAAGTTGAGTTAAAATTCGTCTGCGATTGAATTTGAGGCGTTGAATGAAGACACTTAAGTGTCTTCATTTAAAGTAGAGTCTTCATTTAAAAAGTTAACGCTGGCAAGCAATAATTATTGCTTGCCAACGTTAATTTTACATCAGAATTGTGGTGTAGGTATTTTTCGTTATGTTAAGCGACGCATTATTCAAGAGATACTTTTTGAAGGACTACACCCATATGTTTCAAGAGTTTGTTTAACAACGAGGGTAAAACTAAAAACCCACCCTCGCGTGAGCTAATGCATCATATTCAGCTCTACAATTTTTTGTGGGAAACAAGCAAGGGCTCTTTTGGGGCTTCCGTGGCGCAGAGGGTGGCACGCTTAGTTTCATGTGAGGAGCGCCCAAGTTCTATTCCCGTCTGTTGAATTTTCAAGAATTCAAGGAGTGCTTCCTTTGGGGAAGGAAGTTTAGACCTCACATTCCTCACCGCACTCACGCGCATTTGTATATATAGGTATCAATCAGTAATCATAATGCATCAATAAACCAATCTGTTCAACTGTGTGCCAATTCTAGTGGAATAAATTTTCTTTTATTTCTATTACATTATCATCCCTCCCTGGACTGGCCACGGTGTCCGTCCCGCTCTTGTGTGTCCAGCTCTCGTCATCACGGCTGGAGTTCTGAAACTTAAGAATCTAAAGACAAAAAACATTTATGCATCGGCTAATGCGTGAAATTGAACAAGGCGCTCACTATGTATATTGAAATAAATTCCTTATTTTTCCTCGAAAATTGGTTACCCTCATTTCACCCTCGGAATTTTTAAGTCGCTCCTATAGGTACAATTTTTATTCAACTCGATTTAACAGCGAGTCAGGTATGGATTTTTGCATGTGATACAACGAAGAATTAGTGGAAAGGAGACAATGCCCGGACGAAACAATCATCCCCAACCCTCACTCCGTAAATCTATTTCAAACACCGCATCAAATAACACGAAATACCAGAGGCCTCGCGAGCGGATCAGAGCGATGGGGGCCGCCAAAAGACCGCAACAAGAGCTTAGAAAATTGCTGCAGTTTGTGGTGGTGGGCGCCTCTATTTTAGAGCACAACTGCCTGCTACGCTATAATCTGCGCCTTGCCATTGTTGCCACAGACGCTTTCAAGAGCATCATCTAAATCTGAGAAAAATCCCCTGCTAATTGCCATCAAGTTTTTCTCGCTAGCTTATACAACGAAGCGATTTTTGGAGCAGCCGCAAGGCGAGCTCCAAAGAACGCGTATGAATTTTAGAAGCGAGTTAGAGGCCTGGAACAACAGCGGCCGGTGATCCTTGGGCAAAATTGTTAATGTGAATCCTTCGAAACGAGGCGCAGTTATTAAAAATTGAATGGCTTCTTCTCTGGGTTCGGACTTGATGAGAGAAGGAATGCCTTCTTGATCATCACCTGTATGCGAAGAGTATGGATTTTCGGAGATGGAGATTCAGGTGCTTGCTGTTATGAAGAATTGTTCCGGCCTTTCTTTTCCAGTACAAACTCGAAAAGTGACGCTAAAATACATGCCATGAGATGCCAAGTTTGCTGATGTCACATTTCTGGAAATAAGTGCATTAGAGAGGAAATATGATCGAGTAAAATGAATAAAAATATTGGAAATGTTATGAAAGTTTCACTAGATGGACTGGACTTCAGTGGTTTATTATTGTACTCCTCGTTTTATTTTATTGAAACTTGAGAAGTAATGTAATGTATACATATTTGACTGCTTTTAAAATTTTTATTCATGGCTTCAGAACATTTGTGAGTTACGCCAAGCGAACGATTGAAAGAATCTCTTTCGTAGAAAGAATTGAAAGAATCAATATTTATGAGTAAAAATTTTACCTCCGTATTTTTCGTTGTATGTAAATAACCTACGATGGAGTGAAATTTAAAAAAGTGTGAAACTTCTTGAATTTCAAAGGTCAAAAATTGAAAATCTAAAGCGTCATTGTTCCGTGAGGTAAAGGCTTCCTTTTCGATTATTTCGTAATTATATGCACCAACGATGTTGCATAATTTAACTAGGAAGAAAACATACGCGAATCCTTGGATATTGCAAACCGAAATTATAGCAGCAATTCGATAGTCAGTGGCGGACGTAAGGCACTAATATAGAGTAACTGCAGACAGCGTTCAAGGAAAAACGCGATGCATTTTGAGCCATACGATGAGGATGAGAGACAGAGAGCAGGGGCAAGGGAGCTCGTGAAGGATATTCTAAGTCCTGTCAAGTGGAAGAAGGAGGACGTCGAGAGCTAGCTGAGGCCATGAAGTGATAAAAAAGTCGTGAGATCGCCGCAAGGTCTCAGGAAATGTGCCAATCTGGAACACGTAATTCTGCCTGGCATACGCTGCGACCTTAATTTCTTGAAGAGGGTAAGTCCTTCAGCTGCACGCACTCAAGTGGTATTAGGCTGGTATTTACTTTTGATTTGTTGTCACAGAGGTTTTCTACAGAACAGTTCTTGTGAGTGTCTCTCAATCTCCAAGGTAATGCAAGTTTTAAACCGTATGATGCATATAGAAGAATAAAATGAATCGTAAAATACATACACGAGTATGGAGTTCAAATTAAAAATTACCTTTTTGAAGTTCTGGTTGTTATTCATATATTCCAGTACATAAGGAAAAACTAGATGAGGGCAATCTGAATTCAATTTAGAAACGCACTAAGACCTTCTGGTATTCGTGAATTTTAAATTCCTTTTCACATTTTGGTGAATATATCGATTTACATACCACACTCATCAAAAGGATCTGTTACTTGTCACTTTAATGACACTGAGGCTGTTGGACCAAGGGTGCTACTCTTCCACTCGTTTCATAAAGAGCACCGCACTTTTGATGTAAGCCCTTCGCATGATTTTACTGAATATTATGCGGGGACGGTTTGGGATTTAGCGTGTGGCCCATAACTTTTAAAAGGAAAGTCAATACACGAATGAGAAGTCTGAAAAAATTTCTATGTGATTAATAGTAACTACGCAGATGAACATGCGAAAACGACAAATGACGTTTTCAAAAACTCCAAAAAGTTCACAACAGAGTAAGTTAAATCCGGGTAGTAAATGAGTAAATACCGTAGAGTAAGTTTCAAATATTTTGAAATTCAAATTACTTTCTACGTAACTTGGTCAACCCAAGCTCTTTCACTTCATTAGAGTTCCCATGAATACCACGGTATGATTTTTATTAATACCAAAGAATGATTTTTATTAATACCAATGTGATTTTTATTAAGACCAAGGTATGATTTTTATTAATACCAAGGTATGATTTTCATTAATACCAAGGTATGTTTTTTATTAATACCAAGGAGTGATTTTTATTAATACCAAGGTATGATTTTTATTAATACCTAGGTATGATTTTGCATCATCAGAGTTGAAGGTGAATAATTTAAACTATGTTGCAGAGTTTTTAAGCGTATATTGAATCAGGAGAAGTAAGTTTAATATTGTTTTTTAAAACCGTAAAGTGTTTATATGAGTCCCAAGTGCTACATTTTATTCGTAAAATTTTCAAGTTCATTGCCGTAGCAAGGTGCCATGTCATTAGGTTTCATAAAAACCAAGATGCCATATTGAACTATTTTTACATTTTTCTCGAACGTTAACCAACTAAAGAAATTCTCCATGATAATACTAAGATTTTGATCATGCTCCCAATAGGGATCATTTGAATATTTAAGCAGTTTTTCTTATTCATAAATGTGTACAAATCTCAATGAAAATACTGAGCATTATTAAGCCCTTGAATTTTTCAATACAAATACGAAAACCAACATTGTTGGAACCTAAATCAGTAGGGGAACCACACGGCGTGTGCACCATAGAGTGTTGGGTGGGATGGCAGGATTACAGCTAATGTGTAATTTAAATATACACCTTTCTAGTAATACATTGAATAGTTTTGTTATCGAGTTACAGAAATAATTATAACTCAATTATATACCTTTCAGATTTACAAGCTTTATGATGATGTTAGAAACATCGAAACGTTGTAACTTTTATGTACTGATTCCTAGGTGTTTGTTTAGCTTTAGCTTTGGACTCATATATGTTTTAGCCTCGATACGAATGGAGGAGTGTTGTTAATATCCCTTATATGAAGTAAATTTGCAAAATATAAGATTGTTAAAATATTACATAAAATAGTCATTCAATCCCTACTCTAAATAAGTTCATGTCGCTCCATTTGATGCGACATGTCTTTTAAGTTAATGATGGAAAGATCCTCAGAACAAATGGATGAGAAGCGTAGGTAAATATTTTCTCAACACATCAAGCCCTGCCCTCGCAACACTGTTTTCTAACTGCATCTCTAACGCAATCACTTTCCCCTCTTCTACTTCTCTTTGCATCCCTAACGCACTCACTTTTCTTTCTTCCGTCTACTTAAGTCCATAGTATTCGAAATTTATTAACCTATGTTAATGGAATTGAACTGGAGATTCGTAAAAAGAAACCTACTCGAAAATTAAATTTAATGATGAGCTCTTTTACTATGTTACTTGTAACAATTGAATCGTATTAGACAGATCAGCTTGTAAATTTTGACAGAGTAAACTACTTGAATTCGAATACACATGTGATAAAGTTTAGACGGCAAATACCATCCAACTGCTTTTATTATGAGACAGTAACTGTAGATTCTGTCTACTCGCATCTTGACTTGTTTTTACGTACGACCACTTCTCAATTTTTGTTTTCTCACGATAAATTTTTAACAAAAATGAAGCTTTTTTCATCCATTATTAATCTAACGAAGCCTTTTGATTCGTTTCCCTACTTTAAAAATAATTTCTAAAATGATGCACGAACGTCGGTATATGAGGAACGTCTCGGAAGGCCGCGCCAAAACTCAAATAGACTTTCCAAGTCCATTTGAAGTTACCCACGCCGTCGCGTCGCCAATACTTCTAAAGGTTGTCCACGGAACATCCATATCTCTTTTTGTATTCAAATTTCTCGTGGTGGCTGAGGAAAAAGGTGTATGCAGTCTCCAAAAGTGAGAAAAATATGCTCTAGTGACGTAAGAAGCTTGGTGTAGGAAAGACGAGTTTCATATTCGTTCATGAGAAATACATAGGACTCGTGGAAAGGATGATACACCTTCATGTTGTGTTGATCTCACAGCCCGCATTTCTCAGTTGAGCTCTCTGACGATGACGCTTTTTCCAGACGCTTCATGTTTAACATAAACGAAAGCTGAATATTTTAAATCTATTTTTGCTTAAATTGTAAAGGGATTGACGGCTTTTATGAAAATCTGCCATAGTAGCACTCTGTTCACACGCATAACGCATCGTTAACTACGTCTTCCAAATGGTTAACAAAACAATGAAAGACGGCAATATTTACAATCAACGCGGAGCATTCAAAGGCATCACGCCTGCAATTGATTGAAAGTCAAAGTTCCGTAATTGAATACTACTTCACATTTTACCGTTGACATGACAAATAAATGTCCAATTTCGTTGATGTCTAAGTCAACGAAGCATAAAATCCCCGCTGGTCCTTGAACTGAAATGATTTTAAGTCAGAGTTATCCAAAAATGAGTGTCTCTCTTGTGATTTTCATTTTTGCAAGTTTGATTTTGTCGTCCGAAAGTGAAGCGTGTTTGTTTGTCCATTTGGAGCGTGCAGGTGAAGTGCAGAGCTAGCATCGAGTGTCAACACCGGAGTCACACAACAGTGAGATGCATCGGGCGCATCCCAGCCAAGCTCGTCCGGCTGATTACCATCACCAGCATCCATGCGGAGTCGGCTTGCATTCAGAGCTGTAGCATACGTCTCTTGAAACTCATGCAGGATGAATCGGTGAATTTTTTCGAATGGGCTTAAATTTTGAGCGTGGTAATGATTCTTACGGAAGGATATTCGAAGTTACTACATGTTTTTCCAGCGAGTGTACATTTGTAAGCTTGAATGAAGTAGAGTGTAAGCTTACAGACTCTCAAATTAAACATCTAAAGCAACGTGAATAAGTTTTTCTTAGTATAAGTGTAGCATGAAGACAACGTAAACATGATTTATGAAAAGATAAAGGCATTTGCAGTCTTTTACGTAGTAGCACTTCGGTGCACAACGATATGAACTAAAGTCATTATAAACGTTCACAATAACTGGAATAAGAATCAAAATGCACAATTAAATAAAACATACAAATTTAAGAAGTTCACTCCTGTTTCACGAATGACAAGAACCAAAACTAAAACGGACATTTCTGAAAACAAGTAATGGAAATTTGCAAAGAGCGCAAGACATGCAACAAAACAGTTTCCAAAGTTGAGAGGGCTTGCCGCCTGCAATATGTTGCTTTCGTGTCGTTCAGAACAAAAGTTCGCTTCGAATGCAACTCTAATTCAATAAATCAGGTCCGCAACTTGAGGTGGTAAGCGGAAGTTGTGAGTGCTTCGGGGCCCCGGTGCTCGCATTGTTTAGGGGCCTCTGCAACCCGTCGACGTCTGTGGGCTCCATGGCGCCCTGGTTAGCGTGATAGCCTCGCAGCTGGGAGCTAGGGTTCGACTCCCGGCTCAGGCACAGATTTTCACCCAGCCACGGAGTGCTTCCCTTGGAAAAGGAAGCTTAAACCTCACATTACTCACATCCCTCACGCGTCAGTAGTTGTAAGGCATTAAAAACCCAATGTGAAAACGTGTTGCAATTAATTAAAGTACGCTGCTCAGCTGCAACTTTTCTACGGTGACGAAGGGAGTCATCACAAGCGGTTGCCCACGAAAAGATCTGGACGTCGATGCGGATTTTCAATCATGTACGTTGCGCTTTCGAATTGACTAGAGTACACGTTGATCGGATCTATGGCAAGGTCTGATGGGGTGTTTTCAATGTGGGTGGCCAAAAATGAGTTCGCATACCAGTTTGTTTTATCACCCCTGAAGACGAGCCATGTTTAATAATGTGAAAGCTTGGGAGGGAAATATAATTTATAACTCAGAAGAAGTCAATTAAATTTACCTTCTACATAATGCTTTAGGTAATTAAATCGTTCTCACGATTCCCTAAACGTTCTTCAGTTGACCAATAAACTTTGTTTGTAAACTCATCCGTCTGAGGTAAAAAATTACCGGCAAGACTCGAATGATTTCATCAAAGGGTACCGAAAAATCTCGTACAATGCGTTCAAGAAAAATTTGTGGCCTAGTGGGCAAATTTTACATGAAAAGCAACAATTTGCTTAAAAAAATGTATTGGAGACGATCTCGAGTTTTTGTTTCTGGTGATTAGTTTGTTGGGCCCAAAATCGTATTTTTGATAACCCAAAATTAAAAGTTGATGCGAAACTGAATTACAATTTCAAGCTTTGGAATTTTTAAACTGAAACCAACTCAAGCCCATTTTGTACCTGGGTATTTATGCAGTGAAGAAAACGTCAGACTTTGAGATTCATGCAGAAATTGTAAAACCTAAAAATTTCCATGTGAAATGAAACCACGGTTGTTGGCGGGTAATTTAAATTAAAATTGAAAATATTTTTGGATTTAAAATTTAGAGCATCATGGGATTACTTCTGTTACGTCAAAGAAAAATCCTGTGCCTGTCGTACTTTGAAAATGAGTATATTACTTATTTGCAGTCTTTAACGCATTTACGAGACCGATGTTCCTGGTAATATTTCTTATCATTTCCAACGGAACTGCGAGGTAATTTTAATGACTCGTATGCCTGCTTGCTGCAATGGCGCGAGGAATAAGACCGTGGACTTGACTTTTCTAAACGCTAAGGTGGACTTGGTTTTTCTGTAAACGAATGTGGGGTGCTTACGTATTATCGGGAGGACCTTTAAAAAAACCNTAAAAATCAAAAGTCCTCCCGATAATACGTAAGGACCGAATGTGGACTTAGATTTTCTCAACACTGAGGGGGATTAAGTTTTTTTATGCTTTGTTTTTCTATAAGCTAAGGATGAAAAAATTACGGAAGTCTAATAATACCTTCCCTAATATTAATTCAACTAAAATTAGCACGCAGTAAATTGAGGAGGATTCAGTTTTTTGAATTATTCTAACAATCGAAATCGAGAGCGCTCACTGAATAAATTATCTTATAATTTTTCTTGAAGGAATATGGAAGAAGTCTACAATACTTTAAAATTTTTCGCACTGCAATAAAATAAAAATATGTATAGTCGAAACTTAAGATTTTCCATTGGTCCACTTAAGAAAGTATGTAGAAAAAGGAGTATTCGAGAGGGCTTATTTGTATATCAATATTATTGAGCGGGAATTTGTAAATGGGTATTGACGAAAATGTGTTTGAGAAAATGTACTTTAAAAGATATACGTTAGGAGGTGCGTTTAAAAAGGTGTATTCCCTGAGATAGTTTTGAGAAAGGGTATTCGAGCAGGTGCATTTTTGAAGGCGTATTTGAGAAGATATATTTTAGAAGGGCGTATATGAGAAAGACGAGTTTAGGAAAAAGGCTATGTACATCAGAGATAAATCATATGTAATACCAGGCGGAGGAACAAATTCACAAACTAATACTTTACCCATAAATCCAGCACAACTGAATCAATTTTAGTGAAAGTTTCCTGGCATTTGAATAAGGAAATCCTGCAATTCACCAGCCCCTCTGTCAGCCGCTGTCGGGGGTCGAGATGCTCTCTGCCCAATATTGTCCAGCCTCTCCTGCGCGGAGCACTAAAATTTTCTTAGATGGAACGACTTGGAAACAATTTACCTTTCACTGTCTAAATTATTTCCTAGTTGACAGGTATTTTTCAATATAACACACACATACATGATGGCACGGTAATGCTACGATAAATTCAAAACAAACGAAAACCGAAGGACAATATCACGATAGGCTTAGTTTTTTAGTTTTTTTAGCGAACACACAGCATGTGTAGAAGTAATTACATGTAGTTTACCGAAGTCGGTACGTGAAGTTGTCATGCGTTAAAATACGTGTTTCTCTGAAGGTTCTGCATGGACGTCAAGTCATGTGATGAGGATACCAGGCGCAATGTCGCAGCCGTGGTTTCGTTTCTCGTAGGAATAACATTAAAAAAGTTGTAAGCGTTGCTGAGAATAAGCTAATAATTTGTTCACGTTCGCTTAGCTAATTCATAGAAATGTGCGTAGTACAAAGGTTTAAAACGGAGCCAATTTATATGGGCATTTTCAAGTTTTAGAGCTCGTTAAAATCAAACACCTAAGCCCCCTACAGACACTAGTGAAACATTTGATTGCAGTTTCCTTCATCAACATCTCTTACGTGAGTAAATTGAATAATTTTTCATGCCTCTGTGCTTGATGAGCTGAATAAATTTATTCTCAATAATGGTACGACTTCAGCGCAGAGAGAAGCCCATTGCAGAGCGCGCCAGCTCTCACTGGACGAATGAATGTCGTACTATAAAATTTGCTCTCATTATTTACCATGTTTCTACAATGCGCTCGTGCACTGTCGACAACAGATGTTACTTAAATTGCAACGAACTGTCAAAAATGAAGTAAAATTATTCAAACATCATACCTCAGCATTACGCACTACACACCAAAGAATATGGAAAACGTAACATTTTATCTTTATTACCGAAGCTTCAGCAATTTCTCTCACAGGATGCTGAAAGTGTACGTAAGAATTGAGTATGTGATGCTGACCAGCCAACGGGCGGAGCCGGAAGATCTTTTCCATGCATCCTCAGAGGCTGCGGCGTTGGACGACCAGATTCGGACTTCAAAACTTTGCTAGGTTTCCACCTGACCGAGTATCGATCAAGTCAAATTCGAAGCATGAAATTCTTTTGACGAGTGAGACTGCAGGGACACCAAAACACCTTCTCCAGGAGCCGCGTATACGCCAATCTTTCACGAATCTAGAGTGAGCATTAATCTATGAATACGAATCTTAACATAGTAATGCGTGGTAACTTGTGAAAGTCGTGAATTTGGAAGCAAAATGCAGCCGTTCTAGAATTTCATAATTTTTAGTACCAACCGATAATAGTTTTCATACATGAGTGTATTTAAAATTTTTAAAACTTATCGTGAATTAAGTACCACATACGGTGTTCTTCCCAAATAAATTATGTATTCGTAATCAGATAACATTAAAGTATAAGAAATGGAAGAATTTCCAATGGAAGGGACAAGCGTCGATAAAAAGAAAACGAAAAATAATTTCCCAATTTTTCAATACATAAACAGAGCTTAGTTCGCCACGATGAAAATGGGCAAACCTCAGAAAAAATAGATAAAAATTGGAGGCAAACTTTTTGTTAAATTAATTGAATTAATTAACTTCTCGTACACTCATACAGACGTGCTTGCCACTAGCCTCTTTGCATATTACAAACATTCATTCAAGGTTTTAGGGGACCATTTAAAAAACATTTAAGGGTAGCATTTTCCCGTTTGAACAGTTCTTTTTCCGCATGATCGTTCCGAACAGGCACCATTAGCCCGCATAGAAATGAGGTCTAATTTTCGCTTCCAAATAAGTTCCAGCCGACCAGGACAGGAGCCTCTGCCGCGGACATATTTGGCCGTGGCGTTGCAGCAGGTGAGTGGAGAGCACGTGTCGCGTTTTCCAGCGAGTCGCTTCAGATCTTCCTGGGAATATTCTTGTAAATAAAGCGTTCAGAGACTTAGACTGCTCTTTGACGTGGATTGTTAATATATTCGGATTGCTCAGGATTGTTCATGGACATGGATTATTCATGGATATGGATTGGCATGGACATAGACTCTTCATGGAAATGGATTGTGCATGGACATGGAGACTTAATGGATACAGCTTGTTCATGGACATGGGTTATTCATGGCTATGGATTGCGCATGGACATGGAGTGTTCATAAGCACATGCTTATGAATATATAACATAATAAATACAACTGTAGTATGTTAGAGGAAAGTGATTAACAAAGAAGAAATAAGAAATATTTCTGATTGTAAAGAAAGTTTTATCGAGTTCTCATCCAGAGCAAAGCACGTTTCCAGAAAATTTTGCTCTAGTTAACAGCTTGGTTTAGTCCACTCAAGAAATGTTTTGGAAGAAATGTCAAATTATTTTGAGAATATTATCTGGATAGATGAAAACGCCATTTTTAAGCTGAATCTTGCTTGTACGTATAAAAAAATTAGCTTCTCTGACGCATTATCGTTGACTTATAATATTTGCTTGATATGTTTTACAGAAATTAAAGCAATCTCAGAACACGAGAGAAAATCAGAGCTGAACACTACACTGATGTTTCTTAAGGGAAATGGTTCTAGTTAGACTATATATAATGATTTCGAGTACGATTTTACTCTCATTCATAACAAAACACCGGACCATTAGTTACCCGTTGGGTCACTATTTTAGAGTTTCATTCGAGCTTCTGATAATTTTTCTTTATTTTCTAACAAATGTCCAATGCATGAGAAAATAATTCACCCTCTTTGGTACAGATGAATCTTAACCATGGTATGATGAACAAACCTTTTATTAATTACAGAGAAGTGATATTTGGATTTCTGCCCTTTTTTACTGAAGATTATGCACCATAATAAGCAAGCAAGATAACAAGCAGTACGAACAGGGTTTTATCATTATGGACAGGTAGACCGATAAGAATGAGACAGAGATGAACATTTTTAATAGCATTTAGACAAGATTTGCTTAAGGTTCTACGACAACCTTGTGAGGAATCAAAGACTAACTCATGCAAGACGTAAATTTTCAATCCAGAAAAATTACAAGCTACTTGATAGAATTTCTGTTACTCTTAAGCTTCAGACATGTTCGAAAATCGTAGTCGCCCTAAAGCTTAACATAGATGCGCGTCACTAGTGAAGCAAATCACTAGCGAAGCAAGTCGCTAACGAAGCAAGTCGCTAACGAAGCAAGTCACTAGCGAAGCAAGTCACTAGCGAAGCAAGTCACTAGCGAAGCAAGTCACTAGTGAAGCAAGTCACTAGCGAAGCAAGTCATCAGCGAAGCAAGTCACCAGCGAGGCAGAGTGTGGATGTGCACCATTAGCGAAGCGAGTCATCGATGCAATGCGGCCTGTTCTGGACAACGCACTCTTACCGATGATGGTGATGGTGATGATGATGACGTTCATCACCCATAAATTACAATCTGCAGTGCGAGTTTTGTTCGGGCCAATTAAGTATTTTCCATTACTCTTCGTAGCAAAACAACAGAAACCGTTCTTGTTTCCTATGGACCTTCGCTTTTGTAATGTACTTGTGTAATCTTTGTCGCTGGTACGATTTTAATGTTTGTCGCTGGTACGATTTTAATGTTTGTCGCTGGTACGATTTTAATGTTTGTTGTTCGTATGGTTCTGAAGAAACACAAATTTGAAAATTTATTGAGTAGACAACGAGAGCAAAGTTCTAGTATTAAAAATATAATTTTTTCACATTGCTTGGTTACGAAGAAATGGGAAATAATGATTTCAGATGAGGGGCGAGACAAAAGATACATTTTTAGCATAATGCCGACTGCATGAGGCTATTGAGTTACGACGGAGCGTCCAGGTTGCCGGGAGATGGGCAGTCGTTCAAAAAGAGATCAAGAAATTTCATCCAAGTCCCAAAACGGCAGCCAAAAGTGCCCGTAAATTCAACAAATGCACATTGGCTTTAACATCAGGGGTCAACATGAACAGCCTCATCGTAAGTACCAAGAGCAGAACAAAGAGCAGAAGAAATAGCACATTCACTAGTATTCCACCAGCAGCTGCGTCATAACAGCGCTACAAGCCCCAGGGCAGCACAAACACTGTCTGCAGTTGCTACAATAACAACACTAACAGCAGCAGCAGCAGCACTAACAGCAGCACCAGCAGCAGCAACAGCCGAACTAAGATCAGCAGCATAAACGCTGGAGGCGTTTCTGAGCCGCTTGTGCCAAGCAGCAACACCAGCAACACCAATAACACTACCAGGAACACTAACAGTAGCACCAACTGCAACATCAAATGTAGCACCAACTGCAGCACCAGGAGCAGCATCAAAAGCAGCACTAGGAGTATCAGGACCAGCAGTACTAGCAGCATCAGTAGTAGCACCACTAACACCACCAGCAC
>VOMN01059585.1:0-15716 GCA_014899125.1 Orchestia grillus | reverse complement strand
GCGAGACAACGAAAGAGGCGCGAGACAACGAAAGAGGCGAGACAACGAAAGGGGCGAGAGAACGAAAAAGGTGAGAGAACGAAAAAGGCGAGAGAACGAAAAAGGTAAGAGAAAGAGAAAGGTAAGAGAAAGGCAAGAGAAAGAGAAAGGCAAGAGAAAGAGAAAGGCAAGAGAAAGAGAAAGACAAGAGAAAGAAAAAGTTAAGAGAAAGAAAAAGTTAAGAGAAAGAAAAAGGCAAGAAAAAGAAATAGGCAAGAAAATGAAAAAAGCGAGAGAAAGAAAAAGGCGAGAGAAAGAAAAAGGCGAGAGAAAGAAAAAGGCGAGAGAAAAAAGTGAGAAAAAAAATTAGAAAGAAAAAATGAGAAAGAAAAAGGCGAGAAAGAGTAACGTCAAATTATGTAAACGAAAGTCACAAAAAAATTGGTGATAGAAGTCGCAAATTTTACGGAGGCGAGTTGAGGACGAAGTCATGGAGCGCTCACTGAGGGAGAGAGGATACAAGTATGCCCTCCTAGAAGAGAGGATACAAGGATGCCCTCCTAGAAGAGAGGATACAAAGATGCCCTCCTAGAAGACAGGTACAAGGATGCATTCCTAGATGACAGGTACAAGTATGCCCACCTAGAAGACAGGTACAAGGATGCCCTCCTATAAAACAGGAACAAGGATGCCCTCCTAGAAAACAGGTACAAGGATAGCCTTTTAAAGGAGTTCGAGGATACCTTCCTAGAAGAGACCTACGTGGATACCCATTTAAAGAGAGGATCAAGGATATCCTCCTTGAACAGGTGATCAGAAAGATACCTAAGAATACTTATCTTCCTTGACGAGAGGCCCATTGATATCCTCCTAGAAGCATGATACAAGCATACCCTAGAAGAGAGGTACAAGATAACACTTCGTGAATAGAGGTATGGCGCTATAGGTCTTTCAAATCACACACGTTAGAATCAGACATCTAAATACGAATGCACCTCTACTTACAGTAGAAGTCATCTGTCTCAGACCATGACAGAAGCAACTACTGTTCACACGACTAAATAAACGAAAGTAGTAGCGAGTCGCAATAACAATTCACCTTGGACAGCACGCTCTACATTCCCAACGTCAATCGATGGACAGCTAGAAGAAATAGGGTGCCATTGAAGAACTGTGGATTCCACAATAATAGTGCCTGAATAAAAGGAAAATGAACGTCATAACGGATAGAAGCGCACACTCTCTTGTCGGAGCTCTTCGTAAAACGTGAGAAGTATGAAAATTTATACATAATCGGAAACAAAACAAGAAAGATCATGTGAAGTCGCATGCCCTAATTCATGCAAATAAGTGCAGCATCAAAATATTTATGGCAACCACATAACTTTCACATAAAAGCGCAGCTATTTCAACAGCTCAATAACGAGCTACCTACAAATGAAGTGGTACAACATCAGCAAATGTAAACATAAGAGGTACTAAAATGGCATCGAAATATCAGTTACGTAATTTCAAACTTAGTTTAGGCGTACACTAACCAAGCACAACAAAGAGTAGAGCACCAAATCTCAATCACTGAGTCTTCAAGTCTATTTGACTTCGACTTCTACCATGACCAACTACTGGTACATGCTCTAGTCACAACCATAAAAGCAGCGGAAGTGTTTCTGTGGTGGCAGATCGAGCAGCAGCTTCTGAAGAACACTGGTGGAATAAACGAAATAACGCGAACTTCATGAGCGACGCTTGCCCTTGTAACGCTGAAGTGATGCGTCGTCTAGCCTCAATGCAGATACATTCGTATGTCCAGTTGTGTTGAGTCTGCTAAGGACCACTAGAAAATACTATGGTGAGCAAAATCACACGAGCAGCCTAACACATGTAACTTTCCTGATTTCTTTTTGCGAAAAACGCATGGTAAATTGCGCTGTAAAAAGAAACTAAACGCTTATCTAACATGAGATCACGAATAAGAGCTGTAACAAGCCCGTACTTGAAAGCCAACTCTGAAAACAGTAGTTCACTAGCATCGAGAGTCACATAAGACAGCTAAACTGGTAACTGCACAAGGAGCTTTAGCGACAAACGAAAAAAACGAGAAAATAACAGGAGCTTCGTAAATTATGACTCACACGAGCCATTTATACCTCGTGTCAAAAATATTGAGCTATATCGAGTCTTAAACGATAGCTGTTTGGCTTTGAATTTAAGACACATTCTTTCGTAAACTGATGGATAAACCGTCCCTGTTCCCATTGTGCAAGCAGAAAAAATCCACTCCAAAAAAAAAACATGCTGATCACTTCTACTTCAGAAAATACTTAATAAAAAATACTCTTCTTAAAAAAATTACATAAAAACAAGGTTACACGTAACATTTAAACTGAAAACGAGCAAAAATTTAAACTGCATAGTGAGAAGCCAGTTCACGGGCAAAAAAAGCTGAAAAAACATTTAGGAGCGTCAGGAGAAGCGTGAATGGAGCCATGCCGGCGCTAACCTCCTCCCAACCAAAGCAGGTCTGCGTGGGGGACGTAGAGAAAGACCGCCGTAGGGGCCACATGATGACAGCGCCTCCAGAGGAGCGGTCCCCGGGAACACCGCTCACTACGCAGCACTTCCTGTGGCGCAGCCTCGCGCTCTCTCCGTCGTCTGCTTCTGTGGCGCTGCGACTGAGGGCGTGACTTGCACCTGCAGCTCCTGGGCCCATCACCAGAGTGGGCCGGCCCAGAGGCACGCACGCGAGAGAGGACAGCGAGTTACGGCGGCTGCCGCTGCTCACGGTGCCATCATGGGACACGACACTCCGATACACGGGATGTGATGTACACACGCTGTGTCTCTCACTGGACTTTTTCTTCTTAGTGCTTGCCTTGCGATACTTGGGCGAGCCTTGGGGGTACGACTCTCGATTTTTGCACTTCATAGAGGGACGCCTCGAAGGGCTGGAATACGGCATAATGTCTGCTTCATTAGAGCGAGCCTCATCCTCTTCGTCGTGCCCGTAGAGCGTGTCATCGCTGTCATCACTACGGTCAGTGAGCGTGTCCGCAGGGTAGGTGTCCGTCTGTCCATCTGTCAAAGATTGAGACGAAACCAAAGGATCCAAGCCAGAATAGCCCTCCTCGGCCGTTGAGCAATTCAGGGTGCTATCGTCACGTGCAGTGAAGAAAGAAATGTCTGAAAAACCAACAGAGTCCGACTCGTCCAGCAAACATTCATGTTCTTCAGTCTCCGTTGAACAAGTAACAAGAGATTTTGACGAGTCGTGATGCTTAGAGGAACTAAGGCTTCCACATGAGTCACTAAATTCTTCTTCTGCCGAGGTGATCAGGGGTTTTAGCGACGCCCTTTCAGAAGCCATAAACTCGTGGCCCTCAGCATCGGTGCACGAGCTGGGCAGCAGAGATGACGATAAGGAGTCTCCACTGGCGCAGCTGTTCCTGCAGCCCGTAGCATCACTCTGAGCATCGATGGACTCGCACGACCTCTCAGTCACGTTGGGCAGGGCGCGATGATCTCCTGTAAGCTCTTCGATGCTGAGCTTCTTGCCAGCCATAAGCTCCTCAAGTTGCTCATAGGGCACATTGTTGCAGATGTGACAGTTGGCTTGCGGGCTGCACGTCTGCCCTACTCCATGCTTGAGCGAGTGCATGAGCACAGCAGTCAAAAGATACGAGTTGGCAGTCGAACCTTCGTGATACGAGTGACGTGCAGGTCTGCCTTGGTGCCTCGGGCACGACTCGTGGCGCTTGCGACGCAACTTCACTACACTAGCGCCACTATCACTAGCACGACTAGAAGGGGCTATAGCACCAGCCTCAGCACTACTCACACACTGTAAAGAACACAAATTTGCAAGAACTCAAAATGCATGAGTTACAAACAACCACAAAAATAGCTAACGGCAGCAAGAGCAAAAAAAATTCTTATACTAAGTTAACTAGCAAAAGAGATAATGAGGGCGCTTGAACATGAAAAAGAGACCGAGGAACTGAATGGAATGAACAGATTTTGAGTGACGTGAGGGGATCGTTGGAAGGCTCCAGGAATGAGACACCACACACCCAAAAAAGCATTGGGAAACTGGTACACACACAGAAGCTTTCGTTTCAAAAATTTTCAAAAGAAATATTTTTGAAAAGCTCATTAATTCCACCACTAATATCTAAATGGTAAAATCATAATTTAATATTAGTAGGCAATACAAAAAATGACTTTCAAGAACTAAAAAAAATATGAAGATGCTCCACACATACAAAGCTGACAACCAAACAGTGCTCTCCTTGAACACCATAATAACCGTCTCCTGAACATAAAACCAGCGTGTACTGAATGTTAAAACACCCGACAATTTCTTTTAACGGTTGAAAGCATTCTATACCAAAGCAAACGAAAATACTGAACAGAAAATATTTACATGCTTTCGCCTTGCCAAGAGAATAGGCGACAACTGGGTGGCTTTAATGAGAATATTGTGCTGTTGAGGCCATCACAGAATTCAAAAACCAAATATTTGCCATATTTTTCCAACTTTATCACAACACACATATACCACGTGCTTATATTTTGGAGTACATATTTAATTCTTAACTCCAAAAAAACATTCATCAAGATGAATTTCCCCTCTCAATTGAAGCTTGGTAGACCAGAGGGTAATTTATAGGAACACCAATTCAAACAGGAACAAAAATTCCCTCTATCCATTTAATAACCTCCAAAAATCTGAAAAATGTAGTTCAGCCTGAAATATCAGGTTGAACATGTCCATTAATGGAGTACATTTTCATTACTTTATGCTACACACGTCCAATAATGCAGTACATGTTCATTACATAATGATGCACATGTTCAATAGTGCTGAACATGATGTTCATAATGTTGTACATGTTAGGTGATACTGGACATCTTAGGTGATACTGGGCATGTTTATTATTTTTAAAACAAGTTTCTAATCTCGTGATTTAATTTTCTAATCTCATAATTTAATATTTAATCTCAGAATTTACATTCTAATCTTGTGATATAATTCCTTATCTCGTCATATAATTTCTAATCTCGTGATATAACTTCTAATTTCACGATTTAATTTCTAATCTCGTGATATAATTTCTAATCTCGTGACTTTAATTTCTAATCTCATGATTCGAAAACAAATCATATCGAAAGCTCAGAACACTCAATGGTACAAGGATTGGGAACCAGGACCAGGTTCTTGTTCAGAGTTAAACTTTCCAGACAGGAAACCAAATGTTTGTTGGCCACAAGGCCACCAAAAATTACTAACCTACATCGTCGAGAGAACTGATGAAACTGCGCACTGCCTGGTATGTATGTCTCTAAAACGTACTATTGAGAATGCAAGCAAACTTAGAGGACCATAATAAATTTCGAAGATCCCACGACATTTCTAACCCCCAATGAGCGCATTTCATCAAAGCCCTCTCAAGGATATGACTCGGTTAAAGTCCATCCAAGAGCAATGGGTTACGGGAAACAAAAAGCTCTTGTGTCACGCTGACCTGACCAGTGATGGGCAGCAGCTCGATGTGCTCACCCCCACTCATGTGGAGGGAGTTGCCTCGCGTGGACACGAGGGGGGAGGCTGGGGAGGAGTAGCAGCCCAGTCCTCCTACTGCACCCAGCCCACTGCCCACTCCTCCAAAGCTGCCCCAGCCATAGGATGGAGAGGATGAGGTCTTGCTGCCATTACCGCTTCTGCGCAGAGCTCCAATTAGGCCCCAGCCCTGCAGGATGTCCCCAACAATGCCCCCCAGCTGCCCCAACCATCCTGCATTCGCCCCAGGAGTGGGGCTCTCACGGCCTCCCCAACCACCAGCCTGTTTGAGATATAGCGTTAGTAGAATGCACCGTGAAAAATTGACAATTACATTTTTATCTCAAAGCAGATGTAAGACAATTTATTAACCCTGGACAGGAGGACAAGCAACAAACACAATATTCTAATCATGACTAGTGTATGATACGTAATAAGAATTGACCAGGGTGAATCAGTTCAAAAAAATATGAACATCTAACTTTACAAGTTCAGTAATAACGGTAAAATAAAGAATTCGCCCTAGCAAGAATTTCAAATGAGACGATAATGATACCCAACAACTGAGTCAGTAATGTCAGCCTTGCAACTACAGTGAAAAAAAAATTCGAAACATTTCACATAGTAGAAAAAATAAGGTCACCGATGTCAACACTGGACAAATTAGGTCGCCTGTGAGGCGTAAATATTCTTTTTATGACAGCTGTCATACTGCATTGCGATACGTGCAGAGGCACCGTACATCTCCCTAAATCGCACTGACAAAAAAAAACAATTAGTAGATTTTAAAAACATCTAATCCTGAAGCTTAGGGAACCTTCTGAAAGCGCGCGACGGCGTGTCAGCCACCTGATAGCTATGGCTTGCTGAGACAAAATGGATACCTAGCTCCCTCTATGCCTTTAACAGTGACCCATCCAGGCTGAAGGTTTCACTCCTGTTCAAAAATACAGGACGACGCAAGAACCACTTCTGGCAGGGATAGGTAGGAAGAGCAATTTAAAAAAAAAATTTATGCCTTGAAAGGCGGGACATACATGTCCATTTCATGACATGCAGCCATCACGCTGCATAGTGATCCTAGTTAAATTTCTTGCTGCATCAAGTAGTGGATCTCGGTGGCTGCCCTAATGTATTCAGGGTATCACCATATGAGTGTGACCCAACAGTCTCATGTTGGTATGTTCTAAGAATAAAATTCGAGAGAACCAAAAACTTGACGGTGATGTTAGCCTGATCAAGATATCATCAATGGATCTGCAACAATGCATGTAAAATGCACAGTCAGTTTGAAAATGAGAAACAACTTTTAAACTAACATTTGTTTTTATTTTATAGCAAGAAGTAGTTCCTACTACAGCAAAATTTAACTTCTAAATTTCTATAAGTTCTGTTGGTTGCAGCTACATTTTTACACTTTCTATCCTAAGTTAAATAGCATCAATACCCTGCTACATTCAACCAACAAATAAGGAACAGTACTTACTTTCACAACAATTTAAATAAGTAATTAGATGAATTCATATGCACTTATGGCACAACAAGTCCAGTTCCTCACCTGATTACCAGCGTGACGTCTCCTGGACCCAGTAGGTGTAGCAGGCAGTGACATGATGCAAACAGCATCAAAAGTTGTAACAACTCTATGATAACATGATCTGAAAATTAAAACCGTGATAACATTTTGCTCAAAACAGTCATGAATTTCATCCAACTTGAAATTAAATCAGCAGAAAACTTTGTAGCTCAGGTAAATATACCACATAAAACAGCACAACTTTTAAATAATGTACTTCAAAAATTAATAGTATGTACACTGTGTTTAGTTATACCCCAGGGGTTTGAATTTGATGGTACTTTATTTTCAGCCAAGGGAAGAATAAACAGCATGTATGAGAACCAAAAAGTGTTAATTAATCCTCTTGTAATTTCAACATCAAAAACAAGCACAACTGGCAAGATATTAACTACTTAAAAGATTAGATTTGAGAAATAACTGATGCTTGTTTGTCAACTGAAACACAACAAAATTTGAGCACTCTTCACTAACATAATTCATCAGCTTTAATGGAAAAAGTGCTCACATTATTTCCACTAATGTTTGGTCCCCCATGATTGAGGTCTAAGGCAATAGGCCCTCCAAGGAGTAACTATGATATAAACTCAATTAAATCAACCCTAAAATCTACTTCATGACAGGATCCATAATGCTAACCCAAATTTGTAAAACTGATTTCAACCATTGTCAATAAAAAGTAAAATATTGGTCAATTAAAAAATACAACATAACTAGCAGTAAAACATAAAAAAATACAACACATATAAGTAGAAGTAAAAAGAAGCTTAGATAAACACTTTGATAGTTTTGCACAATATATTCATATATGATTGATATTCAACTACATTCACTTTTCTCTCACTAATAAAATATATTGAATTTTTCTTCTCATCTTAGAATGCCATCATGCAAGGCTATTCTTGACATCCAGGGTAAGTAGGCGCAAGTGGTCCACACTGCATACTGAGGTCTGTAGTGTCCAAAGTATAGGGAATTTCTCAAATTTAAAATTTGGACAATAAAGGTCAACATTATTATCTTATATCTTGTTGAAGGGTATGCTGTCACTTTGAAAATAAATTTTTTCATATGTTTGTTCTTTGTGCTTAAAGTATTTAATACTGTGTACTGAATCATATGTCAAAGTATCATGTAATTCCAATGGTTGGAACGGGAGTGAGGGAGGGATGAGTAGGGAGGTGGAGTCTGAGTTGAGAGACTTCTAGATGCTGTAGAAGAGGGACAGTTTAGGCAGTTAGCTTTGTTTTTCTGCTATGTTATTTTATATTATACTTTTGTGAGTCTATTTTCAGGCATTAAAAACCATGGGAACCAATTTTTTTTTTCTAAGTTTTTTATTATTTTTTACAAACTAAGTATTTCCATCACAATATCCTGAATATTCCTGCATGATAATATTTATACTATTCCATACATTGTAAACATATCTATACAACCAACTGTATTTAATTGGCACATTAATTTGATGATTTGTCCACCTATGAAAGTAGGGTGTATATATATATATATATAAAGATAGATATCAAAATTGGCAACTTATAAAATGTTTATTGCTTATGATTAAGTTACTGCAATATGAACTTCTTTGTTTTCAACATTCTGCCATGCACAGCATATCTTTAAGAACCAACAGTATCAAATGGCATGTTGTCATCACAGCCATCATATTGCAGTGGCACCTGCCTTGGTAGCATTCTCCCATAACTTTAATGCCCTGATAGAAGCAGTCACCATGCTTTTTACTAATTATCACTTGGGTTTTCTGGGAAATCATTCAAATGAATGTGATGCTCATTCAACATATGAGTGATTGAAAACTCAAAAGCAGTTCTTTCACAATTTCTTTTTTAGTTGTCAGTTTTCCTGTTCCAGAGGAAATTTTTTATTACATCAGAGGAAACATTCTAAGCTCTAGCCTCTACACTGCATTCATTGCTGTGACCATGTGGGCATCTCTGAGGAGTGTTCATATCTGAGGTTCATCAAATACTCCTGGATTTTTCTTCTCTTTACTCAGAGTAGGAAAGGTTAGACATCTGTGATAGAACCAGTCTCCATTGTGATCATTGTGGGGCTCCATTCCTTTGTGCCCAGTGGACTGCTGTAGCTCTACTGCTCCAATAACATAAGAAACAGGGAGAGTGAAGAAAATGAGGATGAGTGAAAAGATAATATTTGTAACAAACTATATAAAATTGGGTTATAGTGATAGTACAAATATGTGATGTGATAGAGCAAATTGGAGACCAAATTTAAATTAAGCATCCCAAAATTTGTCCACAACAGCTATTATTTTTCATGCCAGAACATTTTTGTTTTTTATTTGTTTACCAGTATTACAGAAGTTGGCAAGGATGGAAAAAAATTGAGTAGCATAAGTATAAACATTCTTAGGAAATAAAAAGGTTTCATTATGAACTCATATTCATAATAAATAAAATTCAATCATAAATAATAGGAACAATGAACTATACTGAATAGAAAAAGTGGGCACAAAAGGTGGAAGTCTTTTAAGGCCAATCTATAGCCAAGTAAACTCCTTCCTTAGGAAGGTCACAGTGCTATCACTGCTATACCATATGATAACCTTACTAATCCAATAACATTGCCAATCCTATGTCTAAACATGGTTTCTAAGATTTCCTAAACCCAATTTCTAAGGTTTTCTAAGCATAAGTTCTAAAATTTTCTAAATACAATTTTCAAGATGCCTAAACGTAACTGTGCCAATTCTTTAAACACTGTCACTGTTTTTTATTCCACATTTTAACCAAGAAATTCTTCATAGCATCTACAACAGTCAAGTTACATTCTTTATCCAGTTCTGCCAGACAAATCACAGCCATATCACCTTCAACCCTGCTGAACCTGACACACCGCTGAACTTCTAGATACTGCTCATAAATAACATTCATTAAGATTTATTAATCACATTGATATACACAAGAATCAAAAACAAAATGTTTAATCCATTACTGTATGGTTACATTGCATTCATGTCTAAATTTTCCTTTCTTCTCACCTCCATAAGCGTTAGCTCACCTATGAAGTTTTAGATCTAACTACATACAGAAATTTACAGCCAAAACTTCTATTAAAAAGTTACTCAGTTTTTGGTGCTTTCTTACAGGCATAAAAGGCCAGAGCCTTTATTAATTTCAACACGTTTTACCGTTGGGTTTTCAATGCCTTACAACTACTGGCGTGGTGAGGGACATGAAGTTTAAACTTCCTTTTCCAAGGGAAGTACTCGCTGCTTACATGAAAATGCCTTAACTGAGCCGAAATTTGAACCCGGGTTCTCTCGCTTACAAGGCCATCACGCTAGCAGTAAGCCATGGAGCCCACATGAGATTTTACCCAATTTGTTTTTCTTTCAGTTTGTTCAATCTAGACTCTTTTCCTCAATTTTCATTTTTTATCATTTTAATACATCGGTGGCACCTCCCTTAGTTCGTATTCTTTATCGGGATTATTGGAGCTTGAAAGCGAGTCCACGTAGCTCCAAACACCAGGTTGTTTCTCCGGAGTCCCTCACTCGCCTGTTGTTGTTGTTGGCATTATTAAGGATTTTAGATGGATTTATCCGCTACTCTTAAAATTCCGTAGTTTAGTTAAACATCTCAGTTAGCAAGTCTCGGAGAGCGTCGATATTTTGAGTTAATTTTATATGTGTGTTTCAGAGTGGCTATTAGGACTGCACCCTTCTTTTCTCATGTCCTTCTACGTCCTTTGAGATTTATTAGGTATGGCTTGCCTTAACTCGTCGAACATAATGGTGTGTGGTTCACCAAATTTATAACACTCTAAGAAATAGAGCTGATTTGACTCAAGCTGCAAAAAAAATACAGAGAGGTGTTTTCGTCGTATTAAAATGATAAAGGTATGCATTTAGCCTAACATGTCCACAGCAGAATCGAGTACAGACTGCATCTTCCTGCCGTACGTCCACGTTCAGTAAAACTTTATTATTCCCAAATAAAATTGACATCAAGCACATCATTGGACTTTCAATGTCAACTATTAACACTTGAGCGATGTGTGGTTTAGCTTCCTTTTCCAATCGAAGCGCTCTGTTATTCGGTGAAAATCAGTTTACCTCACGTCGCGCCTCCTGGCGCGTCAAGTTCGCAAAAGGGAAGAAAAGAAGTCGCAGGCTTCTTAAATATATTACTGAAATCCTAATCTTCTAACAACTGTACTTCAACTTGCTCTTGAACACGTCAATCTGAGAACAAACGAGTAATCTTAACAAACGTCATTACACACGAATGCGACAATAATAGAGACCAGACCAATGAGAAAATACTTGCTCACGTGCAGCACTAAAAGGCACGATAAATTTCGCTAAAAAAACGACGTGAATCAAATATAAATACTCAAAATTTACGTACGTAAAAAATGTTGATCAAAGACCGGAATAAAACACGTACATAAGAAACATCGATCAGAGACACGCATAAAACACATAGATAAAAACGTTCATGAGAGACACAAATCAAACGCATGCGATTTGGCTGCGCAAGTAGTGCTATGGTTCATAATTCTCACATTTCTAAGAAACAGATGCGAACGAAATGGAAATATCTAACACACACGTACACAAAAAAGGTTTTTCACATGAATTAAGCCAAGCGTGTAATCCTAAACACATCTTAATGCGACCCTAACACAAATACTTTCAGTGAGAGAATACTACCACAGCTAAGGGACTATTATTTATTCCTTTAGCTGTGATACTACTGTATGCACGTGTCCACCGCCCACCCTGCTCCAGAAAGCGTGAACGTGCGAAGCCGCTGGCCTGTAAAAAACAACAGCAGGTGTAAGTGCGTAGCCAAATTTGTCTTCTAGCTATTAATGAGCAAGATAACTCCTCACCCATCACAGAAAACCGTTTGCATATGATAAATTATTTACTTGTGGTTTTAAGACAACACTAACACTTTGGAGTTTTGTTTACACCAAGAAAAGTTCGCTCTTCCGAATCACGAGGGTCACTGGCTGCTTGAACACGGGTTTCCAGCCTCTTACGTAACCTCAGCGGGTTGTCGGTCGGCAGGCAAAGCTGCGCTGCTCGCTACCATGGGGACGGCCAGCACAGACGTGTTGTTCAGAGCTAATAGTGCGTAATATACTAAGAATATTTCTAGAAGTTTTTTGATTGGTATGTGTCTCTGACAACATCACGGCTTCCGAACACCATGTGCCGAGACTAAGCCGTGAGTCGGTACTTTTTTTAAAACCATGTAGTACACAGCATGTTCTGGTGGTGAGTTAGTATATACATATCGTGAATATCCCTAAGCCTAATTCACCATAAATTCTATTAAATCTAACTCATCAGTGCTTCACTTTTTTCATTTTAATTCCATATTCCATTTCCATGTGCACTGGTCGCTGTATTAGTGGTAATCAGTGAAGCCTAAAGGTATAATGTAAGCACCGGTCAGTCTAGTACAATAGTACAATGTGTTGGATTGTCTATTGAGTGTCTACTTTACTAATGTGTCTATTGTATTTGGGCTCCGTGGCATAGTGGTAGCGTAGTATTCTCGTAACCGAAAGGACCTGGGTTCGATAATCGGCTCAGGGAGGCATTTTCACGTGGCTGCGAAGTACTTCCCTTGGAAAAGGAAGTGGTTATTAGGCGTTCAAAATCCAAAGGTAAAACGTGTTGAAATTAATAAAGGTTATTGAGATGCATTCCCGGCTATAGGAGGAGATGTAATATTAGATTAGTCAATGTTTCTGGCAACATCGCGAGCTTCGATACGGCAAGTACAAAAGCTAGGGGGTGAGTCAGTACTGTTTCAAAGTCCATCGAGTACACAGGATGTACTGGTGGTGTGAGTGTATGTATATACGTGGCGTACCGGTTCGGATGAGTATATATCACATCTCCCACTATAGCCGGGAATGCTACTCAATAGACACATTAGTTCAGTAGACACTTTATAGACGATCCAACACACGGTACTATCGTACTAGACTAACCGGTACTTGCCTTATGTCTTTAGTCTTCACGAATCACCACTAATACAGGGACCCATATACATGGAAATGGAATATGGAATTAAGATGAAAGAAGCGCAACACAAATGAGTTAGATTTAGTAGAATAGATGGAGAATTAGGCTTAGGCGCACTCACGATACATATATACTGTAGCACGCGGTAGCATGTACATTCCTAACCAAGCTGAAGTTTTAAAGTTAAGTTACAAGTAATTTACCGTTAACTTAATTCTAAGATTCCGGATTTAATTTGCCGTCAGAATTTTTCAGAAAAATTTAACATTATTTTTCCAAATAACTCGAGACTAAAATTCGCTCGAATGGTCTCCATTAAATAAATTTAGTTTTGATTTATTTTACGAAAAACGATTCGCGAGTGAGTTTTTCAGATAGGAACCGTTTTTCTAGCGATGGAAGCCGCCCAGCTATCTTTTTTGCCCTTTTTATTTGTGTGCTCTCTGAAGACGAACGTTCCATACGCATCTAGCTTGTAAAAAGTGTTATCGGATTAAGTTGTTTCAAGTGCACAACTGTCGTTGTTAGGCTGTGTTGATTAACCCAAATTTAACCCGTTTTTCTTTTTTGTATAAATTTAGAACGTGTTTATTTTCTTTTTTCCCGTGTGCCAAGCTTGGCACGTGTTGTTTGCACGGCACCGAATTTGATCACGTGTGGTGTTCGTGAGTGATTGTGTTTTTTATACGTGTCTCCATTTTTTACCGTGGATCAGATTCTGATTTGTGATCGGTTATCTATTATTTACCTCAGTTGCCAATTTTTATTGTAAGTAATTTTTGTTAGAGTCCTTCACGTATTAATGAGATAGCTCGTATAGCACTTGAATCCTTCAGGTGTCATTATGTACATATATTTCATAAATCATGTATTCCATACTAAGTAATCAAATTCCTATTGATGATTCCTAGGTGCCGTCAATTTAGTGCATGAGTTTAAGTAAGATGTGATTACCAGATCTCGGAGATACTATCACCTTCCATGTTGCGGAAGAAATTTTCTCTAGATATAAAGTTGTCTTTCCCAAACCAATCATTGGAAATATGTTTAGACATTTCACATTGTGTATCGCCATCATGTAACTCTCTTAGGAAACTCTGAAAAAGAATTGATTCACCCCTGAACTACAGTGACCCGGCTCGAAGTATGCAATAGACGAGAGCTGGGTGAATTTCTATTGTTTAAGCAGAATAATTCAGCGCTATGCTCCCGTAGAAACTCGGTCCTCGTTCTTCACCTTCCAACTTCACGCAAGGCAACACTTCTCATATCTGGCCTAAGATGATTGGTACCCTGGTGCGATCAAGACCCAGTCCTCGTGTCGGAAGCTATAGAATCGATTACAGTCACACGATCTTAATACACACCTCACGAAAAAGAACACCTTCGGGCCTAAAAAGATCCAACCATTTATCGGTCTACCAAATACATTCAGATAAGTGATTTAAGTGCGTTTCTTTAATCCCTTTGAGGTGCAGTAGCAAAGGTATTACAGAGCCCAACCAAAACAACAAAATACAAACACACCACCATCACGTGCTGTGTATTGCATAGCTTCTAAAAAAGTACTGACTCACGGCTTAGCCTCGGGACTTGGTGCATGGAGCCACGATGTTGCCACAGACATTTACAAATGTAAAGACCTCTAAAAATATTCTCAATGTATTACAGTATAATAAGTCTAACTCTAAATCTAGTCTACTATGCCATCTGGACTTTGCTATTCTATTTCATGCTTATTTTCATAATTTCCCTTCCACGTACAGTCTGATCCGTGTATTGGTAGTTATCAGTGAAGACTAAAGCAGCAGGGTTAGCACCTGTTAATCTTTTCCCATGTACCATGAGTTGGATTGAATATGATGTGTATCTGGCTATCTATTGAGTTGAATTCCAAGCTATAGTGGGAGGTGTGATAGTTAGCGACCTAAATTTTTCTAAAGAGGGTATCAAGGTAGTTGTCAGTAAGAAAAACGTCTTAAATGAATTAATAATATAAATGTCTTCCCTGATACTCGCGTAAATGACAATGCAAATGGCCTCACACGAGGTCTTCACAGAAAACATGGAAACTCAACTATATACTCACCGAAGCCTTGCTGACGATGGCTTCAGAAGACCGACACTTCGGAGTCACCTTTGTTGTTCGAGTGGTACGCCTCTTAAAGTTTGCTAAATAAGCAATACACATGGACTTATCCTTTATTCATTGTAGAATCGCTCCGGAAATGGTCCGGTTCGATTCCCTTGGTGGTACGAGCTGATCGTCCGGGAAAAGCTGAACGCGGAACTTGCTTGGTATAAGTTCCCTTGGTGTTATGAGCTGATCGTCAGGGAAACGCTGAACACGGAACTGGCTTGGTATAAGTTCCTTGGTGTTATGAGCTGATCGTCAGGGAAACGCTGAACACGGGACTGGCGTGGTCGGTGTACCATCAAGTGATGAAGTTGAAGTTTTTGATGTTCGATTGTAAGCGTTCCTCTAGCGGTTCCGACAGGGTAATTAATTACGCACGACAAGGGGAACTTAACTTTATTTGGGGAGGAATGCCCTCCAGGAAATAACTTGT